>ML809531.1:99518-113439 GCA_009831015.1 Picea engelmannii | reverse complement strand
AATCATCTCCAAGTGTCACTTTCTGAGAAAACTTCTTTTCTGAGATACAAGAGAGAATGTTTCTTTGTCTCGTCATGTGCTTGGATGCACCACTATCAATGAGCCAAGTGTCCTCTCCAGGTGTTACAGATCCTGAGAGGGCCAAGATCAAGACATGGTCTTTGATCTACTCTCTTATCATCTTTGCAGGTGGCTCTTCATTTTCGACTACATGGGCATGAAGCCTCTTATGTTCTCTTGTATTCTTCTCGTCTGGCTGGACAAAACTTCGCAATGTGTCCCATCTTGTCACAATGATAGCATTGTACAGATGAGTAGTCCCTTTCCTTTCGTTGTCCTTTCTTCTGAAATCTCCTTGGATGAGATTCTTTATGATTGAATTGGTTTGACTGTTGAGCCTCTTTATGAGTCTCCTTTTGGAAGTAGGGTTTCTTCCTTCCTCCTTTGGTGTGAGTAGCTAGGGCTTGATCATCATCTCTTGTTAGTAACACTTCACGATTCGCTACTCTTGTTTCTTCTTGGATGCATTCTTCCCATAGACTATCAAACTTCAGTTTCTCCGTTCTGGCACATATCGTTTGGATGAATGCATCCCAAGGTCTTGTGCGACCATTTAGGGTCGTGATTATGAGTTCATCTTCGTCTATGGTATCTCCAATCGCTTCTAACTGTTCTTTGAATTATGAGATTCTGGAGAAATATTCCTGAATCGTTTCTCCTTTCTGCATCCTTGTATTCTTTAGTTGAGTTCTTAGATTCATCTTCCAGTTTATGTTCTTTCCTTCATACAATCTGGTCAAGGCATCAAACATTTCTTTCGGAGTCTTCTTAGATAACACATAAGGAATCAGGTGGTCTTTGATTGAATCTGCAATGATTCTTTTGGCCCTGATTGTGTCCTTTTGATGCTTTGCCTTTTCTGTAGCATCAGCGGGTTTCGATACTTCTTCTTTGATGAATCTTGCTAGGTCATTCTCTTCAATAATGAGGCCAATCCTATACTTCCAGGCACGAAAGTTTTCCACTCCTTCTAGCTTGTCAACAAGCTTAACGCTTGCAGACATCTTTACTTGGAGCTAGGAAAATGACCGAAAAATGAAAGTGCTCAAAATCAAAATTTGAACTTACCAGGAGGTGCGCTTGGCTGAGGCGAGTAGCCTGGTGTGTTTGGATCTGAGAAAATCCAACTTTTGCTCCAAATTTGATCTGCGGATTTCTGGACTGGTGCTTCTGTTTTTTTG
Organism: Picea engelmannii; assembly: GCA_009831015.1. NCBI lineage: Eukaryota > Viridiplantae > Streptophyta > Pinopsida > Pinales > Pinaceae > Picea > Picea engelmannii. The sequence continues at coordinate 112,198 of ML809531.1, read as the reverse complement.
GTACTTCTGGTACTTTGGTACTTCTGGTACTTCTGGTACACTGGTTTTCTGGTACTTTGTGAAACTAGGGTTTCAATTTTCGAGAGATCCAGTCACTGAAAAGGTGCGTTGAGAGTGCCAAAGTGATCCTTAGGGGAGGGCACACTTTTCTAGATGGTTTTGGGGATGAAAAGCTTCACCATCAAAAATCCCTAATTTTCATGTACGGCAACAATGACGTTTTTCACTCTTGTGAAAGATGTTTCCTTCAGCTTGGCTCTGATTCCATGTTAATGTTTAAGCCATTATTATAGTTCTTTGCATTTCATTAGATAAAAATAGCATATTACAAGATCACTGAGAAATACACAATCACAAGAGACACATCATTTATCCTGGGAAACCCTCTAGGAGAAGAAAACCCAGCAAAACTTCCTTATTATAGATAGCCAATACAATGCCAAGAGATCTCTTAAACTAATGCAGAAGATCCTCTCCCAGATATGCACCACTCTCTCTCCTCCTTCTCTAACTGCAATTCCGAAACTTGTCTCACAAATGAGCAAGTGAGTGTGTGTCTAAGTGAGGCGCTAGCCTCCTTATTTATACAAGACTGGCATGTGTGAAGTGTCTCTTCACTGGCAGGGCCGACTTCTCCAACTGGGTGGTTATAACCACCTTTATTATGTTTCGAGGCCTCTTTGATATATTCTGGGGCTGACTTCTTCTTTTGCCTTTTACAATTACAATATGACCAATCTGCAAAAGGGGATTTGGTCCTTTAAAGTAGCCGACATGATCAATCCACAATGGGGATTGATCCAATGAATAATATATCAAATAATAATAAGAATACACTTTGCAGTTACATTATTTCAACAGAAGGCTCGGAATCAATGATGTCGCACATGAGTGTCGTGTAACTGGAATACTTATGTGGTGGCCTACTCTCCTTAAAAGTTCCCTTGGGTGTTGCATGCTTCTCTGCATATTTCAAGGTCTCTTGAATCCATCTTGGCCTCTTCTTCCCCGAAGTGGTAGTGGCCTCCTGCTCCTCCTGATCTAAAGACCGAGGATCTAAAACTTGTGTTGTAGATCTCTCCTCAACCTTCAGAGCCTCCTGCTCCTCTGTCTCTGTTGGAGGTGAATCATGCAAAGGCCCTATCCTCCTCGAACTTCACATCCCACCTCACAACTGTTTTCCTCAATGCAGAAATATAAATCTGATAGGCCTTCAAAGTCTCACTATACCCAACTAATATGCCTTTCTCTGCAGTGGGCTCCATCTTTGTCCTCTTCTCCGAAGGAACATGAGAATATGTAAGACACCCAAAAATACAAAGGTGTCCAATATTAGGCTTCTTCCAATGAAATATTGAAAGCCTCCTCAGGAGTCTTGCTCCCCAACACTCGATGAGGACTCCTGTTCTGAATGTAGATTGTTGTATTGCATGCTTCTTCCCACAGGAACATGGGTAGATCCTGGTCATGTAGCATAGCCTTTGTAGCCCCAATAATGACCCGGTTATTTCTTTCTGCAACCCCATTCTGTTGTGGGTTGTAGGGAACTATCAACTCCCTTTTGGTTCCTACCCATGTATAGAAGCTCTTGAAATCGTTGGAGGTATACTCACCCCCATTGTCAAATCTGAACACCCTAATCTTCCTTCTTGTCTGATTTTCCACAAGAGCCTTAAACTCTTGAAATCGACTGAAGACCTCATACTTGGTCTTCATGAAGTAGATCTAGGTCTTCCTGGATTTATCATTAATAAAGGTAACATAATAATGGTATCCACTCAAGGAAACGACTAACATCGATCCACACACATATAAGTGTATCAAGTCCAAGATCCCCTTGGATCTGATGTCACTGCTTGGAAAAGCAGTTTTGGAATACTGCTCGTGGGCACACCCTTTGCACACACCCTAATGCTCCACCCTGAACTCTAATAAACCTGTCACGATCTCCTTCAGCACATTAAAACCCTATGGTGCAAGTGTGCCATCCTCCTATGCCATAACTCACACAGTTCAATGTTACTGTTGTGAAACAATGCCTGATCTGGTTGGAACACGAGTCTATATAGCTTCCCCTGCCTAATCCCAATCACCTTAGCTATCCTAGAACTGGATCCTCCAGGATGAATGAGTACCTTTCCATCTCGAAAAACAATCTCATACCCACTATCCTCTATGGCTGAAATTGAGATCAAGTTCTTTTCCAACCCTAGAACATACAACACCTTCTTCACTCTCATTGGTGGTTGAGACTCCCTCTGAAACTTCATTGTTCCTCGACCAACTACTTTGACCGTGGAGTCATCACCAAGCTCGATCTCAAGATCTACATTACCCTCTGATATATCTGTGAAGTACTCCCGAACTCCTGTCATATGACTGGAAGCACCACTATCAATGTACCACACACTAGTTGGTATTGATTTCAAAGAGGGGTTTGCCGCTAATGAGAACTCCTTCTCAAACTTGGCGGAAAACTTATCCACCTTTGTTGAAGTTGCAACCTTTGACTTCCCCTTCTTCTTATTTGGACACTGACTAGCATAGTGCCCAATTTTTTGGCATGCAAAGCATTTTACTTTGCTCATGTCTCTCTTCTTCTCACCCTTTGAGGTAGCCCCACCATTGGAGTTTTTCTTGGTCTTGATTTTGCCCTTTCCTGTAAGAGAAACATTCTCCTCCTCATAACATTGATGTCATCCTACATGGTTGGATCCCACTCTCATCTCCTCCTGTGTGAAATCATTCCATAGTCTTTTCTAGTCGGGAAGTTTCTCTCGAGCAACAATTACAAGACGAAAGTCTCCCATGGTTTAGAAAATCCTTTCAAGGTTTTTCTAACCAACTCTTGATCCTCAACCTTTTCCCCAACAACACCTAAATCATCACGGATTTGAGTGATTTGAGTGAGATAGGATGTAACTGTATCAGATTTGGACATCTTCAAGCTATGAAACTTCTCTCGTAACACCATCTTCCTGTTTTGGTTGCTACTTTGATAAAGCTTCATCAAGGATGCCCACATCTCGTATGCATGCATCTTCTCAGTCACATGCGAGATGATATGATACTTCACAACGTCTAAGATGATTTTTTGGCCTTCACATTCTTCTCGTTGTATGCAGCCAAAAGCACTGCATCGGTAGGAATAGTCTGGGTCTTCTCAACAATATCCCAGAGCTCACTTTCCTCTAACAACAATGCAATCCTTTCTTTCCAAGGGTTGAAGTTTGATGCCCCCTCCAACAGGTCCTCAAATCTCAAACTGGTAGCCATCTTCCCTGTCCAACTGATACACTGAGACCACAACCTCCTGATGAAAATAACCTGCAAAGCTCTGCAGATCCTTGCGCCAAAATCTTTGGTTTATTTCATAGACGAGGCTCTAATACCATGTTAATTTTCTCTAAAGACCAAATCGGATTTCTACTTCCAATAAAATTTACTTTCAAATGCATGCATGCACAGAAATTAATCCATGCACAATAAAATTTCAGATCTGATATTTATGAACATAAATACATTGAGATTAATAACATGCATGCATAACGGAAACTTAAGCAACCCAATCACACACTTTTGACACGGTAATTTTTGGGTAAATACCCCTGGACAAAACCCTGAAGAGAAAACCAGCAAAATGAGTTTTTTAATGAGATGGCCTATTATCTCACAATTTTTACTTGTCCAAAGCCCAAGACAAGTAGGTCAAATTGGCATAACAACATGATAACCCACCACTGTCACCTTAGTGGGAAATCCCCACTTTTAGGGATGGATAAAGGTGCAACCTCGGGCGTCCCTGGTAACCTAAAGGTCTGGAAAGCTAGAGATTTGATCAAGATATACCCCCCTCTCACTTGTTACCCAAGTCAAAAGGTCTATGTCTGAGGAATTGAGGCAAAGAAAGAGAGTTTGTGTACCTTCTTGGAACAAGAACAATAATAGCATGTGTATATCAACTTCCAAGTACAAATATGATGACAAGGCCTCAATAGATAATAGACAATCAAAATATACTCTGGCTGAAGTAAAATTGCAGCGAGTTCTCAGTTTATAACAGAAATTAATGTTTTTTAACAGTCAAGAGAATTAGTGCTCATAATTGCAAGAAAAGATGGTATAAATTAAGCATATATCCCAAGGATCGAGTAACAACTTTCACAACCAATTTCTGAGTGAGTTAGCTATGAGTTAAGTTAGTGTATGCAGCAAATTAGTATGAATTAGTATGGCTGTAGTAGTGTTTTGCAAAAGCAACAACTTAGCTAGTGAATTTGTCCAAGCCAGGGTTAGAAGAAGTTAGTAGAAGCTTCAAAAAATAGAGTTTAATAGTTGTTTGATCAATTCCTTCAACAAGAGCAAGTAGATAAGTGCCTTTTGGGCTTATCGCGTCAATTACAACAGCATAAATAACTTGGAGAAATAATTGATAACATTTATCTAAGGATGGAGAGATAAAGTCTTGAGGTGTTGGTACTTCATGGCCCTAAGCTTTGAATCTCAAAGATGGAATTTTAGCTAGAGTGCAAGCTCTTTTGGGCTCTAGTGAATTCCTCTTCTCCTTGAAGTTTGAGAAATAAAGCAACAAGCTTCTAGAATAAGACTTCTAAAGTGCTAGCATTTTAGGTCTTTAGAATCCTATCCTAGACAAGATCTTCTTAGAAATTTAACAAGTGGAAAGACTAGAGAGAAGAAGAAGCACCTTATGTTCCTCTCCTAGGTTTTTTCATGCAAGCAATTTCATAATCTTTGACGTGAATAAGTAAAATTACCATAACCATTCAAACAATGAAAAGAAATTGCAGATTCTACTTATTTCACCAAGAATAATCAAGCATAAAACACCTAGTTGCATAAATTTCCACCAAAAATCATCAAGAAGCATCCAAAGCAAGCTCTCCAAGTGGTGCGCACTAGTAAAAGAGACCAATAATGCCACTAGGGAGAAAATTTCATTCCAACTCCCTCTTGCAAGAGGAGTGTTATGTCCTAAAAATGAAATGGGAAGGTGTATGTATATCACCTTTCCCTTAAAATGTCAATGTAAAAATAAAACCAGGGCTGACTTCAATAATCTGCCCTTATAACTCAAATTTACAAGATTTAATTCATTTAGCACAAAATAAAACCCTAAAGGTGACATCACGCCCTTCTAGGGTGATGTTGAGACCCTAAGTGGGGCACTAGGCTGGAAAAGGCGCAACGTCTGGCCTTCAAAGGCCATAGATCATGTCCACACATGCCAAGTGTCCATGTCAAGCCCTCCTCCATCAAGGCCTCAAGCCCTAGTGATGTCATGGGCTAGTAGGGTGACGTCCAAGCCTCCAAAGGCATAACGCCCATGTGGGAGAAGGTGGGAGCTCTCCATCCAGGGCTTCTAGAGTGCCTCCAAAGGAAACAACCTCCTTCTTCAAGGTGCAATTGGTGATCACAAGCCTGCCCCAAACATGGGGTCTCTGCATCCATCCTTGGGCTCCAAATCCCACATGAAGGTCCGAACAAGTCATCTCCTCATAAATACCTGTCCACCAAGCAGGGTCTTGCAAAGACAAATAGGTACGCCCTCCAAGGATCCATAAGTCACAAGAATCATGCCAAGTAAGCCACATTTAATAATAGAACCACCCAAACATGTGCATCAAACCCCCTTTCTCAAACTAAACAAATGCTCAAAGACCTTATACAATTTGTCAAATTTAGGTGTGGGAGGGTTGTCAAGGCATCCTATTGGGTCAATCAATCCCCAAGTCAAAGGTGTTTCTCAAGGGAAACCTTTCTAAGCCATGTGTGAGTATGATGTGGAGTGGGTAAGACTTTTGGGCATGGGGTTCATTACATACAAGGGTTCGTATTGTCTCATTTATGGGTGCCTTTGTAGAGGGTGTGTTGCCCTTCGTCCGTGATGCAACATTTTTCCAAGCCCATTTATTGCCATTAATTAATTAAAGTCCAAAAAAATTGGGTACTATAAGACATGTAAGGAAAAGAGTATCGCAACGTCACTTGAAGCTTAGGTACACCGAGTGCCATATGCATGGAAAGAAAAGAACACCACATAAATGCACCTCCTTGACAAGTGGAACATCTATATTTTATTTTAGGAGAAACACTTCATTGTTCTCAAGACCTCTTGGGCGAGCATCTGGAAGGTTTTGTGATTGCCTTTTATCTTTTGCTAGCTACATTTCCCCCTGGGCCTTCACCCCCTTCTTCCCATGAAATGAGGTACAATCCCTTCTTGGGTCAGTGCACCCAAAAATCCCAAAAGGTAAGGAGACAGAAGGAGAGAAGTATGGAAAGTGATAAGTATGATCAGGGATGGTGCAATGATTCTTCAAGGAACCCCCTAGTAGCACACTATTCCCGAGGGTGGCCAACTTACTGGGACGAAATGACACCCACCAAAGTTAAATAAGGCAAAGAGTATAATTTCCAAGCAAATGTTATGTAATCAAGCAAGAATTATTTGCACCATGTTCAAATGCTTCAATTATTAGGGTGAGACTTACCATGATATTGGAATTATTACCTTGTGAAGCAATACTTGTTGTTCTCTGGGTCCAGGCCGATGTGATGGATGTTGCTCTATTGCTGGTGATGTATGGCGGTGCATCAATGAATAGGAGGGGCCTTGTGAAGCTATGCTAGTCAATCTAGCTCTCGACACTCCATGTCTGCTACATGTGGGCCTCGAGACATGATCTCCTTAGTTACCCCTGGACTAAGGGGGTAACATGGCCCACAAAGAAGAATTCAGAAATTATTGCAGTAATTAATGAGCTTGTACTTAGTTCACAAATATCGAGAATCATGCCACAACAAACTACCTTGAAAACCATGCAAACACAGATCAGAAATCTGCCTAGATTGTTGTGCAACCTGCCTTGGTATTTGCGCTCATCCTGCACACTATTGGGCATTTCAGGTGGAATTCAATGAGGAGTTGTCGTTGTCGCGCTATGCTTTCGGATCGAACTAGCAGGTCCTATGTCGTACGGATCCCTACTGTACGGACCCTTGTTGTACAGATCTGCCTTGGAATCCATGCCTAATCTGTACATTGTCTTGTTGTACCAATCTACCTTGAAACCATGTGCTACAGCCACACCTGTGCCCTTGGGAAACATGCCAATATTGTTGTATAAATATGGTGTAGGTATGGGATGCCTAGGGAAGTGTGCCCTCCTTGGAAGACATGTCAATGCCTTGGGAAATGCACCCAAGTTGTTGAATGCAATTTTTCCTCTTCCTCTTCTCCTCAGCTCTCTCTCTCTCACCTGCCACCTAAGTTTTCTGGTTCGAATTCGAATTTGAGTTCGACACCCTTGAAGTTCGACAAAAATTCGACAATGAAAATTTATGAGATAAAATTCGGCATTAAAATCGAAAGAGTACAAAATTTAAAAATTTAAAAATATATGAATAAAATGAAGATATAAATGACCTAGCGACCTAGCGTTTGGAGAAAACACACGTTACACGGTTACACAGTGACATCAAAAACTATGTGTGGACATTGGCAATGTGCCTCATTACCTGTGGGCTGTGGCTGTAGCCTGCGATGAACCATGAGAATACTCGTCGAGCGGAGTGGTGAACAATTCTATGGCTACAACTTACTGTTAGAATATAGAGGATTGTGCTCGTTTAACCATTGACAATACCCTCGTCACCCAACCACAGGCCGAAGCCACCCTCCGAGCACCTTGACCTTGACCGAGAAGAGAATCCTAGTAGCAATCAATAGCCAAGAGAGGCTAAATGCACCAAGCAAGAAAATAGAAACTAAACTGAACAAATGATCCCACCCAGAAGCTAGCGCACCACTTTCCAGCTCTCCCATAAAACTTGCGCACAAAACTGCTGCTGCCTGCAACTGCCTGCACAGATTTAGCGCTCTCTGCAACTGTTGAGATGTGAAATAATGAAACTGGCGCCCTGTATTTATAGTGGACTGGCTAGTCTAACTGGGGTCGAATTCTCCTTCTGGGCATCAATAAATTCAATTTAAATATATTTTTTCAGCCGACAACTTGTCTAGGGTTTCCTTTAATTCTTTGCTTCCTTCCAGAGGATTCTAGTCTCGTCATAGGTCACAATAGAGGTTCATACCTCCCGAAGCTACCATAATATTAACACTTACAAGCCTACAAGTTGCAACACGCGCGGAGGTCACACTGCACACCTGTTTGGACTCTTGGAGCCTGGAGGTGCATTGTGCAACGTCGAGCTCCAACTAAGTCATGAAATCGACAAACCTTGGGCATGGGCGGCGCAGGAAGCTGTGTAGTGGAAATTCGTCGACCAAGACTCAAAAGTTGACACTATTAGAGCACGTGCAGAAAAAGAAGTTGGGTAGTGAATTGGAGATTGTTCGGGCGTGTTGACCCCAAAATCTCACCTTTAAGATTTGGATGGTCAAAGGGCCAGTCTCTCATTTCGGACTAGCATTCACAGGTTCTTCTTGATAGCACAGGACCATCATTCAGAGGTCTTCTAGGCACAGTGATTCTTGTTATGGTCAGTTAGAGGATGGTTTCTTATAGGTGTTGAGTTCAGAGATTTTTTTAGTTATTTCTGAGTTATTACGGGATGAGATTTCAATTCCAAGATTGAGTATGAGAGACTTGCAACATTATGGGACACTTCTTTCCCATGAGGATCTTATTGACCCCTCACATCAGTTATTTGATAGCATATTCTTACTCCTTGTCCAATTTTGCTTCCAGTGAATATAAACTTGATGGTATTTGGACAACCTGCTTTTTGGATGATGAGGTGGCACATGTGATGGCGTGGTAGGGTGAGGTGGAAACCCATGTGGGGCCCACACGCCTAAATCTGGGTCCTTTTTCCTCCTAAAACTGGGCCCACTAAGGCGCACAACACTTGTTAAATGTAAACTGGATAAAATAAAGAAGTTTCCCAAAGTCATAAAGCATTCTAAAGCAAGTCAAAAAGTCAAACTGGGTGAGTTGTCTCCTTTCTATTTTAGCTTTATCTTTTAGCCTTTAACTTTTATCTTTTTCCTTTCCTAGCTTTCCACTTTTCCTACTTTAGCTTTCCACTTTTTCCTTTCCCAGCTTTCCACTTTTCTTGCTTTAGCTTTTGCTTTACCTTTCCACTTTTTCCGTTTCTCCCTTTTCCTTCCATTCTATCACTCATGTGCCCTATTTCTCTCCATGAGGTGCGTCCCTCTTACCTTTTTGGCCACAACTTCTCCATACCTAACCAGTTTTGACCCATTCGACCTCCATTCTCCTCCAGATAACCCCCAGATTTGGCCAGATTGTTTGGGAAAGGTGCACTAATTTCATCCAATGACACCTGGCAGATGGATAGATCAACACATGGGCGTTGGATATTGGACAGCTTTGAATTCTTCATGTAGTTAGCTATATATGCAACATGCTTCCACAATTTACAATTTGATCACTCTATTGCAGGATCATTACTACACTCTCATTCTATTCTATCTCTCATTCTAGCTTCAGATTCTCAAATTCTTGGAGATCATTGTAACAGTTCATGGCTTTTCCCTGTGATGCAGCCATTCCTCTGATTTGACATGAATAAAGAGTCTTATGTGTTGATTTTGGCCTAGATTCTTGTTGTTGCATTGGATTTCTAACAGATTGCAGGTTTCTTGAAGCTCATCCTTCACTCGGGGTCGATTTGACACCATTGGAGTGTTCTTTTCTTGCTGATTTCTTTCTTTTTGCATTCTATTGGTTCGCTCTGCTTAGGGTTTTCCACTAAAATTGATCTAAAATCAATTTTTATGCAAGTTTTGGGTGAGGTTATCTAACCCTCATTCCAAAACAATTTTGTGCTTGCTGATTTGTGTTTTTGCAGGTCAGATTTTATCCATCACACGACATGCCCTAGGGTAGCCTCCCTATGGTTGGCATGCACCAACCCAAAATGAGAGGGGTGTTACCATTCATGACCTTAGGATCCACCCTTGAATTAAGCCTAGTTTGATTCCCTCAACCTACAATCGACCTAAAGCCTAGGGTGTCAAATTTAGCCTTAACAAGGCACGGAGATTGTGAGTCATGATTGTGTAATAGCGTCGGGCGAAGGGAGGAACGCAATTGAGAGTTGCACAACTCAACTTTGGGAGAGTGAAATGAGAAGGAAAACCCACACAGAGCAAGTGAAAACCACGCAAAAATTGTTTTTAGGGTTCGATTAAAAAAAATCACATTGAATTTCAAAGCCGAGTTTGAAGGCATTCATCGGATTTATTCGCTAATAAATTTTTTTTAGTTCGAATTCAAGTTCGGTTCTGGGTTCGATTTGAAGTTTGATGAATTTGAGTCGAACTAATTCGAAATACCTTGAAAATCGACGAATTTCGAATGCAGTGACTTAGCCTGTCACAATGATGGGTCGATTTCAATTTTTTGGGCTTCTATATTCTCCATATCTCCAACCTTGTAATCATCACCTCGATCTACGAATGAGATCGACTTAGATCTACAGTCACGATATAATATGAAGTTCACTTAAATTTTGTTTTATGAACTTTAGCAAAGTCAACATTAATTAATGTACTTTAGATAAAAAGTCACTTTATAAAAATAAAGTAGGCCTAAGAAAGTTTTTGAACGACTTTTGCATGCTTCGACTCTGAGCCAATGCAAAAACACTTGTCCAAGCTACCATAATTTAACAACCCAAGCACACATGAATCGATCAAAGCCCAGTCCCAAGTCCTTCAATTATAATCCATGTTGACGTCCTTATACACACCTACAAGCGTGGAGAAGTCTCCAATCCACTTGGTGTGTCCTTGGAGGCACAAACCTGAATCCAGACCCATTGTCACCTCAATCTGGACTCCTTTCTGTCTAGGCTCACTCCTAGAGAAGCCAAGGGGGGTAGACTCTATTAAACTATGTGAAATTTTATTTAAGTTCTAGGAATTAATTGAGTTGTTAATTAAGAAAACCCAACCCAATGACAGGCAATGAATGCAAATGTGCAGTTCCTTTAATGATAAACAAACCCTTTATTTGTAAATCAACAATTAGACCTGTTGTCGTCCTTATACACACTTGAAAAAGTGAGCTAAGTCCAGCTCACTTAGTGTGTCCTTGGAGGCACAATGCCTAGGTTCACAACCCACGCTGTCACTTTGACCGGAACCTCTTCTGTCTATGCTTACTCCTAGGGAAGCCAAAGGGGGTAGACCTTAGTTACTAGGTGTGTTAAAGTTAAGTTCTACAAGTTAGTTTTAATTTCTTAAAGTTAGAGGGGATCTATTCCTAAGATGCACAAGCAACAATGCAAGATGCAAGGGTTAGTATGTAAGTCAAGCCTTTTCCCTAGGTCAACTAAGACTAGTACCTAAAGATTGGGCAAGGGGTCAACTATGTTAAAGGGTTGTTCGTTGCAAAAAATTATAAGTTACTTACAAAAATTACAAAAGAATAAATCCAATTATAGAATATCATGTACAATTACTTACACGATCTACAATTTAAAGAATGATAGATTACAACAACAATCTAACCAATTACCTATTTGTGTTTGTGCAGGATATCAAAGGATTAAAGCATCATATCAACAATTCATCACAATTATGAGATCATCATCAATATATCAATATCATCAACACATTTAAGAAGATTTAAAAGTTTTAAGCACAAATGTTATTGTTAAGACTTGAAGATGATCTACACTCTTGATTATTAAACCCACAAGTGATCTATTAGGTTTGGTCTAGGGTTTAATTCTTAGGCTTTCTTAAGATTTATCAAATTTTATTAAATCTTTCACCAAAGCCTCCTCCTCCTATTGCCAAATAGTTGTTGGATGCTCAATAAGTGTTGCCACCCTAGCTTCATAGGTCAACCCAAAACATGAGTACTTCCCGGAGAGGACACACACCTGGTGCGCCACGGGGAAGTCCCCTGCCACTACCCTCCATTGTTTTCCTCAAGCCCCATTTTAGATGGTGAAGATGGTGGTCTAAGGTACCCTAAAAATTCTATTAAGTATATATATTGATTAGGTAGACTTTTAGGTTGTTATTAGAGTGTTTGGATGATTTTAAGACACTTAAAAATTGCAATTTAGTGATATGGCCGAAACTGTTATTAGCTTTTAGGTGTGTTGCTTCTAGCTTATGCAATTCAAGTATATCAACACATGTAAAGCAAATAAGATAGCTGAAAAAGAAATATATATCACATGCACTTAAAGAGATTGCTATGAAAGAAAAGCACTAGGGCAATAACAACTTGCCTTCAAGAGATTGAAAGAAAATTTAGTGTGTGTTTGCCTTATTAACCATTCAATAACATTCAAGCCTAAGCAAGTGGCTTCCAATAGATGTAAGCAATAAGAGAATAAACCAATTACTTTTCAAGCACTTAGATGTTAAGCATTTAAGATTTAAACCATGTGCATGAGAGAGAAAGAAAATAGACTTGAAAACGAACTAAGCAATATGATTGATCTAGTTAGATTATTTAAGTGTTGCCCAATAGGCTTAAGATTATGATGTAGATCTAAAACATAAGAAATTATATCATTGAACCATAGATCACATTAATCACATCAACACTTAGCCTTACCTATTGGGGTATTCCTCTCCCAACTAGGTAGGTATTATTATAGGTTTGCTTAGTTAGGTTAATTTCTTTTGATATTTAGAGATTAGGGCA
>ML809531.1:55455-66656 GCA_009831015.1 Picea engelmannii | reverse complement strand
CATCACAGATACTCCTCTGACCTCACACATTAGGGGGCATATGTTATAGAAATATTTGCCTCACCCTATGCAAACTTGCACATAGGGCCTTTTTCCATTTCCCTGGGTAGACTTGAAGTCCATTTTTGCAAATCCTAGAGCTAAAAACATTATTTTTCCACATATACACGCCCTACCTATTGTACAACATGTGTATATTCAGGTTGCACCACTACATCCCACGTACATCGGGTTTTGTGCCCAAAATTAAAAAATGGCGTCGGATTTCCATGTCACGTCACGAGATCCATGATCCTTGACCTTCCATATACTAGAAACATTCTGACTCGGCCCTTCAGTTACACTTGAAGGCTATAAATGGGCCAAACCCAAGCTATGGAAAAGAGGAGAAGAATTCAACTTTGAGAGCAAAGTTACTATGGAGAAATTATTTACTTCATATTGAGTCTGCATCCCTTTGTCCTTTTAAGTTTGAACACATTGTTCGGCCCCCAAGCTCTTCCCTAATTGATTGAGAACCTCATTGTCTCTCTTATATGAGATTGCCTTTAGTGGATGATTGAAGTGGTGGAGCCCCAACTAGAAGGAACTTAGTTTCTCAGTTATGAATCATGCTAACACGGAAGTTTGTAATTCATTCACTTATGTTGATTACATTTTAATAGAAATACTTTTTTCTCATCCAATTAATATCTTGCAAATATTTGAATTGTTATTCCATGGGCATATTTGTTATGAATGTTGATGGATTATGCTATTGAATGTGCTAACATTATATATTATCACCATATGCTTGAGTTTCTTGGCTGTTGAGGACAATTTGTAGGTGTATTGCTTTGAGTCAAGTGCTCAATGGTGGACTTCATCGAATGTTTGGACGAGGTAGGCCTTTTATATTGTATTTCTAGCATATTTGTTTATATAGAATACTTGAGATTAGATTTGATTTCTGCAGTCATTTCTGTCTATTGTGGTTTACCCCTAACCATAGAGAGATTTTCCTCGTAACAATTGATCCAAAGTTTTTATGGTATTTCTCAACACACATTTTTGGATGAGGAAAAATGTTTTGTTTGCATTTTAGTATGGTGCATATCAGTTTGCAAAAAAATCAAGCTATGGTAACTCCATTTCACTTCTCAGCATCATGGTGGCATTATGCATGGAACTTGTGAAATTTTCAAAGAACATAGTTGGTTCCATTCCTATAATTATATGCATGATGAAAATCAAGGTTATTTCCTAAACTATGACCTTCAAAGCATATTAAGTTTATAAGTTTTTATATATTTTATGTGTTTTTGAGTTTGGTATATGGATATACCCTTTTCATGTGGAAAGGAACAATACAATCAAAACATACCATGGTGAAGTTTTGTGATGCAAAGTTGTCGGCCCTCGGGCCGAGATCCACTCTCAGGATCGTTCTTTAACCCCTTAGAGCCGGATCAGCTCTTTCGGATTCCCTGCTGGAATCTCCTTTCATTTGATCCATAGGTCCTTTTTTCACAGCTCGCACTCTTGCGAGTTTGTGAGTCATGACTCCCGACTCTTCCTCTCTAATCTCGCGATACCCGAGATTGTGAAATGGGTATAGCCCTTTCTTCCATTAGCGCCCTCCTTGCGCGACCGCCGGCTAGGCTAAGAACTAGCACTTCTTGCCTCTCACACCTTCGCGAGTTCAAAGGTCCAACCTTGATACCTTTCTTTCCCGAACCCCCAAGAGGTGATATTGACTTTTCTCCTCTCGATCTCGCTACTTGCGACTTTGCGAGTCAAAGGATCAAAATTTCATTCCCTTATCCCCCGAGTCCCTGAGACACGAGAGGTCAACGGGGTGTTGACTCCTCGAAATTTCCGCCGGTCTACTTCCCAGGCCCACTTCGTGATTCTGCCACGTGTCCCTCCATACCTCGGCTCTCAACACTTCATGAATTTTGCAATTGAGAGTAACTCCTCTCAACCTCCGAACCCCTAAATGCACGATAGGCAATGGGGTTCCTGATCCAACAGTCCTTCTTCTCTCTAGACCCAACGACTACCCTCACTCCTCACAATTTCGCCACTCGCGACTTGGAGCACCCAAGTTTTGGGCTCTCATTCAGTGAACCTCTGAGTTTGTGAGATCCCTAGATCTCTGCCACCTGTCCTCTCTAGATGGACGGTCCTGATCCTTTCATGACTTTGCTACTCATGAAGTTGAATGACTTCCCTTTCTGACCTCCGATGCCCAAACCCCCGATACGGGTGATTTCGTGACATGTATCCTCCTTCAAATGAATGGCTCCGATTCTTTCTGTTTCACGACTTCACACCTCGCGACCTCGCGAATCTTGATACTCACCTCTGTGAGTCCCGGTGCCCGAATCTCCAAAGTGGATGATTCTGCGACACGAATCCTCCCACAGATGGACGGTCACAATCTAATCTCGCCTTTTCATGATTTCTGAGGCCGAGTGCCCGGACTCTCATCCTCCGGACTCCCAAACTCCCAAGACACTAATATCCCGATACAACCTCTTCGGGACTTCGCCTTTCGCTGCTCTTCATGTGAGGTTTAAACCTCGTGCATCTTCTGTTAGATCTAACGATTGACGGTTGTTCGCTCGAGATCTGACGGCTTCAGATCATTTCTCCTGTGCGCTCTTCCTGTACTTTATCCTGGACATGAAAACCTTCAACAATCCAAATCTTCTCGGCTTAATCCGATGGCATTTGTTACTCCTCCTGAGCTTTGGCGCTTTTCTTCCGGATTTTGAATAATTTCGAATGCTCAAAGGCCTCGACCTTTTTTCATCTTCCTCTGCAAACTCTGCGTGTATAAAAATGTTATCCCTCCTGAGCTTTGGGAACTTTGAACTCTTTCAGAGAGTTCTCTAGCCTCTGCACTCCTTGCAGTTGTGGCTCCGTGCACTGAAAGCAATATTCCTCCTGAGCATTACTCTTGAATCCTCAAAGGATTCTTCGACTTCTACGCTTCTTGCAGAACCTCTGCACACACAAGGTGTTATTCGTCCTAAGCTTTCCTGTAGCTTCGACCTCCAAGGAAACTCATCCTTTTTTCCTTTCTTCCTCAGATGGAGAATTCAGATGCCCTTCTGGCTATCCTTCTACTCAAACAACTTCTTGCTGAGTGTCTCAGAGTGTTCAACCACCCTGTGAAGATCCTTCAGTGGACTCTTCTTTAAATCACAGAACTCAAAGATTTATTTTCCTCTCTGTGCTTCTCTGCACATCTACTCAATGCCCACCTGGCAGAGTATCTTCTTATAGAACATCCAGTAGTTATTTTCTCTCCTGTGCACCCTATGCACTTGCTCAATTCCCTCCTGGCAGAGCTCTCAGAATCCTCAGTGATTCTGATTTCAATTAAACTCATAGCAGAGTTCATCCTTTGTGCACTCCTTGCACCTGCTCGATGCCCACCTGGCAGAGCTTTACAGAACTCCTCAGGGATTTTGTATGCAATTGTGTTCCTTCTACACAGCCTTGCCTCCTAAGGTGTTCAGCAACCTCAAAGGTATTCCTCCGAATTGTTGATTCCAGTTTCTACGCCCACCTGGCACGTCTTTGTCTGACTCCGCAGAGTTCAGAAGTGCATCTAGGCACTAGTATTCAGAGACCACAATACTCTGTCATGCCCTCCTGGCATGAAACCACAAAGAACCCCTCTCTAGCCTGAAATCAAAACAACTCCCTGCAACTATCTAGCATACATCTACGGCATAAATTGAACACACAGAGACATTCATTCAACACAGGAAAGATGCAGAAAAACTGTTGTTTGTATTAAATGGAAAATGCCTATTTTTACAAGGTGTTCCTGAGCACGGCCTGTAACAAGGTCTCGGATCCTTCTCTTGCACACTCACTCTTTCTTGTGCATACTCCCACTATCAAAACTCCTCTAAAATGAGATCCAAATTGATCTTTTACATGAGGGGCTCTTCGAGCTCTTCCCTCCAATCTACCTACCCTATTCAATGGCATTGAATGGGTTGTCTAGTCCACAAATCAGATCTAGATCTTAGCCTTCAAATCATTAAAGGCCTACCTACTTCTACGCATGTGCAAAGCATGGCTTCACAACTCACCAACCTAAGACATTAAATTACATTCATTCAAATTCAAAATTGAAGATGAGGGTTGTGCCTCTCTTCAGCCTTGAACACACATGTTGATGTGGCTGGCTGGCTGGCTGGCTGGATGACATGGAGAGATGCTCCTGCATCATACTCCTCAGCTGCAAAATTCATGAGCTTCCACTCTCAGCTGTGGAAATCCTCCTGGATCCCAAACAAATTTCTGGAGTTGTTCATCTGCTCCATCTCTTTGTTTCTGCTGCTGCTTCACTGCTGCTGCTAATTCTTTTCTTCTGCTCAGCTTCTCTTTGCTAACAGTTTCTGCTGACTCTAAAATCAGCTCCTTGATCTCGTCGATCACTTCATCCAGTTGCTCTAGTGGCTGGTCCTGTTCATGCAGTCTCCTCGGCTGCAATTTTTTTTTGTAGTTTGGCAGATCGCAATGATCTCCCATGCCTACTTCATCAGTTGCTTACAACTTCACCTATTGGATGTGCACACTCTGCACTTTCACCCTTCTCTCCAGGGATTCAATCTATTCATACGGATCAGACAAACTAGTGTTGTCTGCTTCTTCCTCTTCTTCCACTTCTGCAAGCTCCAATGTTGCAGTCTTTTCAGTTTCCTAGATGAAAATATCAAGCCACTCCTCAGAATGCTCATCTTCTTCTTCTGCTTGGGCAGCTTCCCAAATCTGCTCCAATGCTTCCTTCCTGACAGTCTCAGCTAGTTTTCCTGTGTCTATTGTTGCTGCATCTGAAACACAAATTTTTGCCTCCCCTTGGTCAAATGGTAAGAATATTTCGATTCCCCCAATCATCAAAATATTTCTCCAATCTTCCTCCTCTGTCAGCTGCATCTGCTAATCCAAACTCACCTCTGAGTTCATGAGACTCTCACATAGCCTCACCTGCTTATCCCTGCCCACCTGGCAATATGGGATTTTCCTACTGCTTCCTTGGTAGACTATGAGATCATCTGATCCCATCT
The DNA here is from genome assembly GCA_009831015.1 of Picea engelmannii. NCBI lineage: Eukaryota > Viridiplantae > Streptophyta > Pinopsida > Pinales > Pinaceae > Picea > Picea engelmannii. Next base: position 61,584 of record ML809531.1, on the reverse strand, counting down.
TTATCAGCACCTCAGGCTGAATTGAACTCAATTCTGAGTCCATGATACTTTCAGATAGTCCCATCTCTGTTCTCATGCCCACCTGGAAAATTGAAAACCCTCTGCTACCCTTCTGGCAATCCATGAGATCTTGTAGCAATCTAAATCCATTGCCCTCCTGGCAATATGAAATTCCCTAGTTGTCCTCATGACAGTCTGTGAGATCCTCAACTGATATCAACTCTTTTCCCACCTAGCAATCAGGAATTTCCTCTTTGCCCTATTGGCAACGCTTGAGATCTTCAGCTAATCCCAATTCATCCTTACTACTGAGACTTCTCCCAGTCTTTGGCTCACCTATCCGAACCCCTTGTTCTGGTCTGTTGAGGTTTTCATCATGCCTCAACCACCTTCTTAAAAACCTATGTTGTCTTCTAGCCATCAACTCCTTGACTGGCCATTTTATCTTTTTCTTCATGGGCCATTCATATACCCATCTTGACCTTGCATTCTGTTGCACCTCCAATGCAAGTTCATCCATCCTTGTGTTCATCTCAGCGAGTTCTTCATCCCATTCAGCGTCACTCATCAGCTCTGGGTCTTTCCTTCCAGTGTATCTTTGGCCTTCAGTAGCCATATCGATGTCCCTATCTGGCCTCCTGTCAAACCTGCTGCTCACTTGCAAGCAATCATTCATAGAGTCTCCAGCACTCTATCCTCTTTTGCCTTCTACTTCTCTACCTGAAATCTACCAACAGGGTTCTTGCTCTGATACCAAACTTGACGCAGACCTGTCGGCCCTCGGGCCGAGATCCGCTCTCAGGATCATTCTTTAACCCCTTAGAGCTGGATCGGCTCTTTCGGATTCCCTGCTAGAATCTCCTTTCATTCGATCCACAGGTCCTTTTTTTGCAGCTCGCACTCTCGTGAGTTCGTGAGTTGTGACTCCCGACTCTTCCTCTCCAATCTTGTGATACCCGAGATCATGAAATGGGTATGGCCCTTTCTTCCATCGGCGCCCTCCTTGCATGACCACCAGCTAGGCTAAGCGCTAGCACTTCTCACCTCTCACGCCTTCACGAGTTCAAAGGTCCAACCTTGGTACCTTTCTTTCCTGAACCCCTGAGAGGCAATATTGAATTTTATCCTCTTGATCTCGCTACTCACGACTTCGTGAGTTGAAGGCTCAAACTTTCGTTCCCTTATCCCACGAGTCCCCGAGACACGAGAGGTCAACAGGGTGTTGACTCCTCCAAATGTTCGTCGGTCTACTTCCCGGGCCCACTTCGTGATTCTTCCACGTGTCCCTCTATACCTTGGCTCTCAGCACTTCGTGACTTTTGCAATTGAGAGTAACTCCTCTCAACCTCTGAACCCCTGAATGCGCGATAGGCGATGGGGTTCCCAATCCAATGGTCCTCCTGCTCTCTGGACCCAACGGCTACCCTCATTCCTCATGATTTCTCCACTCGCGACTTGGAGCACCCAAGGTTTGGGCTCTCATCTGGCGAACCTCTGAGTTCGCAAGATCCCTAGATCTCTGCCACCTGTCCTCTCTAGACGGACGGTCCTGATCCTTACATGACTTCGCTACTCGTGAAGTTGAATGACTTCCCTTTCTGACCTCCGATGTCCAAACCCCCGATACGGGTGATTTTGCAACACGTATCTCCTTCAAATGAATGGCTCCAATTCTTTCTGTTTCGCGACTTCGCACCTTGCGACCTCGTGAATCTTGATACTCACCTCTATGAGTCCTGGTGCCCGAATCTCCAAAGTGGATGATTCCGCAACACGCATCCTCTCGCAGATGGACGGTCGTGATCTAATCTCACCTTTTCACGATTTCTAAGGCCGAGTGCCCGGACTCTCATCCTCCGAACTCCCGAACTCTCGAGACATCGATATCCCGATACAACCTCTTCGGGACTTCGCCTTTCACTGCTCTTCACGTCAATTTTAAACCTCATGCATCTTCTGTCAGATCTAATGACTAACGGTTGTTCGCTCGAGATCTAACGGCTTCAGATCATTTCTCCTGTGCGCTCTTCCTGTACTGCCTCCTGGACGTGAAAACCTTCAATGGTCCAAATCTTCTTGGCCTAATCCGACGACAGCTATTACTCCTCCCGAGATTCGGTTCTTTTCTTCCGGATTTGGAAGAATTTCGAATGCTCAAAGGCCTCGACCTTTGTTCATCTTCCTCTGCAAACTATGCGCATATAAAAACACTATCCCTCCTGAGCTTTGGGAAGTTTGAGCTCTTTCAGAGAGTTCTCTGGCCTCTGCACTCCTTGCAGTTGTGGCTCCATGCACCGAAAGCATTATTCCTCCTGAGCATTACTCTCGAATCCTCAAAGGATTCTTTGGCTTTTGTGCTTCTTGCAGAACCTCTATGCACACAAGGTGTTATCCGTCCTGAGATTTCCTATAGCTTCGACCTCCAAGGAAACTTGTCCTTTTTTCCTTTCTCCGTCAGATGGAGAATTCAGATGCCCTCCTGGCTATCCTTCTACTCAAACAACTTCTTTCTAAGTGTTTCAAAGTGTTCAACCACCCTGCAAATATCCTTCAGTGGACTCTTCTTTAAATCACAGAACTCGAAGAGTTCTTTTCCTCTTTGTGCCTATCTGCACATCTACTCAATGCCCACCTGGCAGAGTATCTTCTTACAGAACATCCAACAGTTTTGTTCTCTCCTATGCACCCTATGCACCTGCTCAATGCCCTCCTAGCAGAGATCTTAGAATCCTTAGTGATTCTGATTTCAGTTGAACTCACAGAAGATTTATTCCTTTGTGCACTCCTTGCACCTGCTCGATGCCCACTTGGCAGAGCTTTACAGAACTCTTCAGGTATTTTGTTTACAACTGTATTCCTTCTACACAGCCTTGCCTCCTAAGGTGTTCAACAACCTCAAAGGTCTTCCTCCGAATTGTTGATTCTAGTTTTTGTGCCCACCTAGCACATCTTTGTCTGACTCCGTAGAGTTCAGAAGTGCATCTAGGCACTAGTATTCAGAGATCGTAGTACTCTGTCAAGCCTTCCTGGCATGAAACCGCAAAGAACCCCTCTCTAGCCTGAAATCAAAACAACTCCCTGCAACCATCTAGCATACATCTACGACATAAATTGAACACACAGAGACATTCATTCAACACAGGAAAGATGCAGGAAAAACTGTTGTTTGTATTAAATGACAAATGCCTATTTTTACAAGGTGTTCTTGAGCACGGCCTGTAACAAGGTCTCGGCTCCTCTTGCACACTCACTCTCTCTTGTGAATACTCCCACTATCACAACTCCTCCAAAATAATATCCAAATTGATCTTTTACATGAGGGCCTCTTCGAGCTCTTCCCTCCAATCTACCTACCCTATTCAATGGCATTGAATGGGTTGTCTAGTCCACAAATCGGATCTAGATCTCAGCCTTCAAAGCATTAAAGGCCTACCTACTTCTATGCCTATGAAAAGCACGTCTTCATGGCTCACTAGCCTAATACATTAAATTACATTCATTCAAATTCAAAATTGAAGACGAGGGTTGCGCCGCTCTTCAGCCTTGAACGCACTCACTGACATGGTTGGTTGGCTGACGTGGAGAGATTCTCCTGCATCATTTTGGTTTTGATACATGTGTGTATATATAAATGATATGTGGCATATATAAATAAACAAAGGGAAATACTACCAAAGCATGAAAAGTTTTGAAGTTTTGGTTTATAAACTCCATGATATGGTCATTTAATATGTAAGGTTGTCAAGGCATATAACTTGGTTGGTATGATACATATGATTATAACTATTCACAAAGGTATAAGCCCTAACCCATTTGACTAAGATAAGCACGCAAACATAGATATCATGGTTGAAGTGATGTGTTGGAGGTAACATTTATTGGCATATGATATATGATTTGTGTTTGACATAGCACATGGCATAATTTATATGGTTCATTGATGCATTGTGTTGGGGTTTTTTCATTTCAATTATGTTTGGTCTGTGGAGGAAGAATTCTGGCTCAGATTTGGAAAACCCTTCCCCTTATATTTTCAGCAATTGAATTGGCCTCCACTACTAGTATACAATCACTCTTTAGATGAGGGATGTACTCGCTAGTCTATGAAACATCTCTTGCAAAGTTTTGTGATTTAATGAGTAGTAATGCTCTGAGATTGGCTAGTAATGACTGTGTGTTTTTCTCTGTTTTTTTTTCCCATAAAAATAGAATTGTTGGTTGTTGTTTGAGGGTTTTCATTTGAAAAATAAAAATGTTTTGTTGCCCTCTACTGTAGCATACATAATCTCTTCCACATTCATACTTTCATTTTCCATTCTCCTAGAGATGTTTTTGAGAAATGGTGGGATGTGAAAGAAAATAGATGATGGGTTAAACCCATTGTTGTTATAGATGTTATGGGTCAAGTTTTTGTAAGTTTTAAACCTATGAAGTAAATAAATGCATATATATTCTTAAGCAAAACATAATTTAATCAATGGCCCATACACAAAGTACACAGAGATTTTATACCGAAAACCCTCAACTGGGAAAACCTTCCTTATATTCATTATCTCGAATTTCACCATTCACTATACAATATATACAATGTTTTTAGGTATTCTGTAGATACCAAAACCCTAATCCCTAAAACCGAGATTTTTTTTGTAAATCGCTAAAAATAGCAAAAACCGCCCAAAAAAACATTTCAGGGCGCTGCCCCGAACGCTACGCGTAACCAAGGGGGGCATACCTGCCCCCCCTGGGACCCCCCTAGGAAAGCGCCCAATGCACACGGCACAAACAAGACACTAGTACGAGGGATCGTCAGACACAATTGTCATATCTGATGCACACATCACGAACAAGACACTAGTACAAGGGATCGTCAGACGCAGTTGTCATATCTGACGCACCCACACACGCACATGCAAAGAATATAACACATACCCAACATTCTCCCACTTGTTGTTTTGTTTGCATCCATGGATCCAGGGGATTATATAGTCAACAATCTAGGGCAACAATTCCCATTGTTACTCTACACCGGGAGAACTTTTCTGTGCTCACAGACTTTGTCAATGAATCTGCAACATTATTCAAAGTGTCAACCTTTTCTAGCAACACCTTCTTTTCCTCAACCATGTCTCTCACAAAGTGATATTGTACATCAATATGCTTTGTCTTTGAATGGTAAGTTGGGTTCTTTGCCAAGAATATTGCACTCTGACTATCACAATCTAATCTCATTGCTTGTTGTACCAACCCAATACCTGAACACAATCTTTGTAACCATACTGCTTCCTTGCTTGCATGAGTGGCTGCCATGTATTTGGTGTCTATATTTGAGAGTGCCACTACAACCTATATTTTTCTCATCCAACTGATTGCTCCTCCAAATAGGTTAAACACATACCCACTTGTAGATATTCTGTGATCCAAATCTCCAACCTAGTATGCATCAACAAAGCCATGTATGTCCATCACTCTATCCAATCCTGGTCTTCCTTGGTAGCACAATCCATAACTGGTAGTGCCACGAAGATACCTGAAGACCCTCTTTACTGTTGTCCAATGCTCCTTCCCTGGTTTTGACATATGCCTGCTCAAAACTCCCACTGCATGTGCAATGTTTGGTCTAGTACAGACCATTGCACACATCAAACTACCAACTGCACTGGCATACAAAACATGGGACATGTCCTCTTCTTCTTCATGTGTCTTGGGACATCTGCAGATAACTTTACACCTATAGGAATAGGAACCTTGACTGGTTTACTTCCATGCATATTAAACCTCTGCAATATCGTCTCAACATAAATTAAGTGATTACCAACCTACTTGGAATATACACAGTGATCAGCCCTGCTTCTTACAAATCCCAATACAGAGTGACCAACTCTTTCTTTCCCTTCACTACAAAGCCTTCTGGTTGCTTCATGTAGATTTCTTCTTCCAAATCCCCATGTAGGAATGTTGTATTCACATCCATCTGTTCCACTTCAATATCAAAAGCAGCAGCAATAGATAAAATAAATCTAATAGAAGTTAACTTAGCAATAGGAGAAAAAATTTCACCAAAGTCAATTCCCTCAACTTGGGAATAACCTTTTGCTACTAACCAAGCTTTGTATTTCTGCACTTTACCTT
>ML809531.1:19659-32130 GCA_009831015.1 Picea engelmannii | reverse complement strand
GAGGTATTCCTTTAAGGTTAATCTCAACATCCAAGTTGGGGCTAGCATGTAGTGTTTCAGGGGTGGGAAACTTGATTTTATACTAGGGGAGGGTGATACAAATCCCTAGTTCACCCTACAGAGTTGGTTCATCCCCTAAGTCTGTGATCTATGATGAGAAAGGTGCAGTAGGCACTGCACGGACCAAGCGAATAGCTTGTTGCACTTCCTTCAACTCCCTCTCAATCCTTTCATTTAACTCCACATGTTTCTCTTCGTATCTCTGCAACATGTCTTCAAAGGCATCCTCCATAGCTCTGCAGACCAGACTAATGTCGTTTTCAGTGAGAGTGGCTTCCAATTGTGGCTTATTGGTGCGAATTTTCTTTCTTGCTGAAGGTTTCTTCGGAGTAACTTTCCTATTTTGTGGGGTCACTATCACAACAGGAGTATCTTCAGGTGGTGGGGTGCTAGTTGTAGCTTCACCTCCTCCTTTCTCTTCTTCTCCTTCATCTCCTCCTCCATGTCCTTCTACTTCATCTTCTCCTCCTCTTAGAAATCTAGACCCTCTATCTCCATAGGTTTCCTCTTCGTCACTCTCTATGTCCTGGACTTCAACCTGGTTTTTGTATTTCCTCTATTTCTTCGTCCCACTGGACTGTTCAACGTGTTCAGCTCGCATAACCATTGGGATTCCTATAGTATCAGTGTCAAATAACTATGCATTGGCGAAAGGTACAAGAAATGCTTTTGGCCAATCCTTTATAATTTGTTCCATAACTTCATCCGTGAGCTTATAGTATAAGTGGAATATTTCCTGGTACTCATCTCTTCGCGTGGTGATGTAAATGAAGTGGGGATCAATGTAGAACTTCTCTATGGGATAGTACCGATGCAGGGTACGCGGTGTCATACGAGGGAATTCTTCAATGGCGACTTTCAACTGTTGATAATATCTATGAAATACGACATTAGATTGCCACTGCTTAGTCATGTCATTGGTATACCACGGGGTGGAAAACTGAGCGGTCAGGGGCTCCGTAGGTTCAATCTATGGGAAAGTAGCTCCTTCAGGCATCTATCAAGCCACAAATGAAATCAAGATGATCAACAGATTGTAGTGAATCTCATATCCTAAGTCCTGGGCTTTGCGACAATCTTTTTTTAACTCGTTGACGAGGTAGTTCGCCCAGTTCATATGCAGGCCCTCCACACACTTTCCTGCGAGGTCCACCACGAACCCGGTGTCCTGTGTGGGGCAGTTCTTCCTCACTATATTTCTAGCTAAGAGTTGATAAGCAAGGTGCACTACGCCATCCTGTATGGAGGCTACTGTGTAACCTTGCTTCCCCTTTTCTACCTCTCCATAGGCTTCTTTAATGTGTTGTGCTAAAGAACGGTCTGAGGTCTTCCCTAGGTAGAATTGTTGGGGGTCAAGGCCCTTTAAACTTTAACCTGTGATCCGGTAGATCAGCGTAGGATCCACAGTAATTCTTTTGTCAAGCCATATATATCTTCCATGATAGCACGACAGAAGGAGTTTAACACAAGCATTAACCTCCTGGTGGTGGCTAAAATGCAGAATCTTCATTACATTTAATATGGTTGATTGTTCCAACTCCTTGATCCATGGCTGCGGGATGAGGTGAGGTTTCCTTCCGGTTGTCTTCATTAAATAATAGTGAGGAGCTAGTGTGGCGTAGTTCCTCCGGTCTCATAAGTTGAAGTCATTGTGCTTCAATAGCGGGATCTACCCTAACTGACTCCCTACTATGTGAATTCCTTTCGGAGTGTACATAGTGAACATGGAGTACTAGAAATCACGAGGGATACTATTGCGGTTAACGACGCCAGCCAGAGGCGAAATATACTCAGGCAAGACCGATGGGATCTATTTCGCGTTAGCCAGATCACTGCGATGCTTGCTTATTTGTTCAGTTACGGGGTTGATGCAGGAGGAACGACGTCCAATCGAAGTGGAAGTCTGCAGTCCCCTATTTGATGATGCTTGAATACCTTCATATACAGGTATGTCGGCGATGATTTTCCTAACAAATTCCTCGATAGTATTCTCAAAGTCGTTGGGTTCGTCCAACATTCTAGTTTTTAATAGACAATGGATAGAGAAACAGAAAGACGAGGTATACTTTCTGATAATGACAGGCAACACCGTTCGACACTTAGACAGTTCTCGACTTAGATCAGTTAGGCATGGGTAGCAAAAATTGGTCGCAACGCCACGATCGATGAGTTAAATAAGTGGGGCAGCGTGACGAATCTTCCAACGGATAGGAACTAGAGTTAAATGTTTCCATTAATGTAAATCTAGTTGTTATGGCATTGTCTCAAGATCCAAAAGCAGTCTTTAAACCCATAAATGTGTTTCCTAACCTTTCTGGAGCGTCATTCTAATGTTTGGGGTACCTCCAATGGTTATATAACTTCGCCAAAGCGAAGTCGAAATCTGCGCAGACCTGTGGTTCTAGCGAGGTTCAAACCCTGCGAACCTACCTCCTACGAAGTTCCAGTCTACGAAGTCTCCCATCTGGTTTCCTAAACTTCTTGTAGTTTTTCCAACTTAGCCTTCTTTTTATTGAGCTTCCTTGCCTTATTTCATGTTATCTGAGTCTCTTTAATTGCTTCTGGAATTTACACCGACTATGCCCTTGCCTTGGGCACGGTCTCTGCGCTGACCTCCCAGTCTTAATGGATCGTTCTAATTTCACCTTCGAGCTGAAGTGGCTCTTTTGATTCCTCACTAGAACCTCTGTTAAAAAACCGATTCACAGGTCCTTCCTTTTCCCCTGTCATGGCTTCTACGCATACCTGATCTCTTCCTGACAGAAATTTCGGGTTTCGAGGTTTCATGATTCCCGTTGTCGAGAACCTCAGTTTTCTCGATCCCCCGATCTCCGATATGCCGATTTTACGAAACGGCTTTCAACTTTAGTTAGCCCCCTGGGCTATACCTTTGGTCCACATGACCTCCCCTTATATGACTGCAATCCCTTTCGGGTTTTTGTGACTCAAGTGCCTGACCTCTTGGTCTCTCGACTCCCGAATTACTGATTCCTGAAGTGCCGAAATGACCTTCCCTTTCGGGATTTTCCTCGAACTCCTAGATTGTTTCCACGTGTCCCCCTCAAGATGGACAGTCCTCATCACTTCACAATATCGGGAAATCAAATGCTTATGGGTTCTTTTCCTCGAAACTCCCGAAATCTCGACATGCAAAATGTTGACGGGCTCTTGATCGTCGCCACATGTCTCAACTAATGGACGGTCCTAATTCAGTCTCGGGATTTTGCGACTTGCGATTCCCCGATGTCGCAGTTTCTCTGTCAACTCAAAACCCCGGTAGCCGAAATACCGATGGGTTCTTGATCTCCGCCACGTGTCTCAATAGATGGATGGTCCAGATCAAAATCAGGATTTCCACTATGAAGTGACCCGATCTCCTGTCCTCGAGACTTCCGATACCCCAAATTCAAAAACCCTGATATCCCAACATCTTTTAGGACCTTCACTCTGCTTGCGAGAGTTTAACCCTCGTGCAACTCCTGTCAGATCCCACGACTGATGGGTATCTAAGTGAGGATCCGACGGCTCACGATCTCCTGAGCTTGAAACTGGGGAAACAGTCGTAACCTCCTTGCTTCTCTGTCAGATCAGACGGCTGGCGGGATTTCGTGAATTCTCTACGAAGAAATTTGACTGTTCATCTATTCCCTTTGATGACTTCATAGGTTCGAACCCTTCTGAGGGTTTTCCCAACTTCAATTCTTTCAAGAACTCCTGCACGCACTCCTTGCGGCAAACCTTCAAACACTTCAATGTTGAACACCTTCAACTCCACGCACTCCTTGCAGCAACAGTCTCTCAACAATTATTTCAGGTTACAAACCCCTAAAGCTTCATTCATCCTGCGCACACTTTGCACGGCTCCTATGCCTAACTGCACCCTTGAGGAAATGAGAACAAAAGCTAACCTATCTGAGCTTTCAGAGACAAAACCCTTTGAACCCTTTTTGTCAACGCACTCCTTGCAGACAATTCAATTGCACTCCTTGCAGGAACTCTCGCTTAGACAGAGAAACAATTGAAACTCATTTCCTAACTCTTTCTCTCTCAGAATTAAAACATAATCCTGAAATAATTCATACACAGCATAGAAAAGCAAATGTATAACAGAAAGAGTAAAACCTTGAACAGACCATTCAGCATACACATACAAGAAACAAATACAACACCATGAATCTGAATTAAGACTTCTTCTATTAACTCAAATCTTTGTACATGGTTGTTTTTCAAACACAACTTCTTTGTTCTAGCTATGTATGCTCTTCTCTGGGAAATGTTCTTCACTATCCTACAATAATACAATGAGGGTGTCTATATCCGTTTTCCCTCCACTCCTAAAACTGTCTAATCTGAGAATTCAAAGCTACCTACTAATATTAATGTCTTCTTCGTCCTTCAGACGAGAGCAGGTCGCTCAAGGTATGATTACAATCTATAAGTATGCCTCTCCTTAACTACTACATTTACATTTGGTGCATCCATCTTCAAAAGTTTTTAAACAATTTATCATGTGTCCAAAATGTATTGTGCTTTCCCCATGCTCGCTTGACGTTGGCGATGCTCCTGCATCATACTCCCTTACTTGAAAATTTTCATGGGCTCCTGTCCATGAGCTCTCACACGGTCTGTCCATGCTTATGAATCTCTACTTCATTCTCCCAGCTGGCATCTTCAATTGGATGTCCCTTCCACTTGACCAAGTATTCAAAGTATTGTTTTCTTCTGGTCTTCTTGCTAACTCTTTTGTCTAGTATGCATTCCATCTGTGGCTTCTCTACAACAGGCATCTTCTTTGTCCACTGGATCTCTGGTTGTTCATCACTTGTTCCTATTTCCTCAGTTCTGTATGGGTACAAATCTGAGACATTGAATATCGGAGAAATTCTGATCCCATCGGGTAATTCAATCTCATAATCATTTGCCCCAAATTTCTTCAAGACCTTACATGGTCTGATCTTCTTCATCTTCAGTTTGTTATATGTCCCCTTCAGAAACCTTTCCTTTCTTAGATGTGCCAGAATCAAATCACCAACCTCAAATTGAAGTTGTTGCATGTGTTGATCTTCTCTGCACTTATATTCTTGGCTCGAGTTCTGTAAACGCTCCTTCACCTGGTTGTGAAGTTCTTTCATCACCTCTTCAAAATCTTTTGCACTAGTGCTCCTAGTCGCAATCTGTTCTGAATCCCTCAGTTCAGAAATTCCTCTCGACTGCATGCCATAAAAAATTTGAAATGGAATTTGTCCTGTGCTTCTGTTCATTGAATCATTATAAGAAAATTTTGCCTATGGTAATATGTTGTCCCACTAGTTGTGGTGTTTTGTCACCAAGCTCCTCAGCAAGTCTCCTAAACTCTTGTTCATGACTTCTGTCTGTCCATCCGTCTGAGGATGATAAGCTGAACTAAACGATAAATTTGTTCCTAGCTTCTTCCATAAGGTTCTCCATAAGTGTCCCATGAACTTAGTGTCTCGATCCGAAACTATGCTCCTTGGTAAGCCGTGAAGTCGAATGACTTCTTTGAAAAACAGATTCGCAATGTGAGTTGCGTCACTGGTTTTCTGACATGGTATGAAGTGTGTCATTTTGGAAAATCTATCCACTACCACAAAGATTGAGTCAAACCCTCTTTGTGTTCTTGGCAACCCCAATATGAAGTCCATGTTGATTGCATCCCACGACCTCTCAGGTATGGGAAATGGTTGATAAAATCCTACATTCTGTCTCTTTCCCTTCGAATGCTAGCAAATTCTGCATCTATCCACGAATTTCTTGACGTCTGCTCGCATTCCCGGCCAAAAATATGACTCATTCAATTTTGCAAACGTCTTGTTGTGACCGAAATGTCCGGCCAATCCTCCACTATGTTTCTCCTTCAGCAAATTCTCCCTCATGGAGCATTTTGGAATACAAAGTTGATTACCTTTAAACAATAACCCTTCTTGGATCATGTATTCTGTCCATTGAATTCTGTCCTTGAGAATTTGATTCTCAGCTGCTTCATACGCCTCCTTAAAATCTAGATCATCTCTGTACATGTTCCTGAGATCATCAAAACCTAGTGTTTTAACTTTGAACTCCTGCAACATCAAACATTCCATGCTCAAAGCATCAACAACCTTGTTAGCAATTCCATAAATATGCTTAGTTACAAAAGTAAAGTTTTGCATGTATTCAACCCATTTTACATGTCTTTGATTCAACTTTTCCTATTGAATCACAAATTGCAGTGCATGATTGTCCCTGTATAAGACAAACTCCTTCGGGATCAAGTAATGTCTCCATTTCTTTAATGCCTAAATAATAGCATAAAATTCCTTGTCATATGTGGAGTATTTCACCTTCACCTTGTTCAGCTTCTCACTGAAGTATGCTATCGGCTTGTCTTCTTAACTCAAGACTGCCCCTATTGCAAATCCACTTTCATCACATTTCACTTGAAATGTCTTTTGGAAATCAGGCAACACCAGGATTGGTTGTTCTGTGATTTTCCTCTTCAATAGATTAAAACTTTTCCCAGCCTCTTCTATCCAGTGAAAACATTTGTGTCTCTTCTTCACTGTGTCCATCATCAGTGCACTAATCCCACTGAAATTCCTGATGAATTTTCGATAGAAACTAGCTAATCCATGAAAACTTCTCACCTCAAATATACTCTTCGGTGATGGCCAATTCTTGATCACCTCCACCTTATCTGGATCCATCCTCAATTTATCTACAGAAATAACAAAACCCAAATAGATGAGTTCTGTTTTCATGAATGAGTATTTCTTCATGTTTATCAGCAGCTTCTCTTGCTGTAATCTCTTAATCACTATAGCTAAGTGGTTTAGATGATCTGCCTCTGTTTTACTGAAGATCAGTATGTCATCCAGATACACAATGACAAATTTTCCAATGAATTCCTTCAGGACTTCGTTCATCAACCTCATGAAGGTACTTGGCACATTTGTTAAACCAAATGGCATAACAAGCCATTCATAGTACCCGTTGTTAGTCTTGAAGGTTGTCTTCCATTCATCACCTTCTCTCATACGAATCTGGTGATATCCACTTTTCAAATCAATCTTCAAAAAAATTTCTCTCCACTTAAGCAATCCATTAGATCATCCATCCTTGGCAATGGAAATCTGTACCTGATGGTTATCTTGTTGATTTCCCTTGAATCAGTACACATCCTCCAACCTCCATCTTTCTTTGGACGGAGTACTGTCAGAACAACACACGGACTCAAGCTTTCTCTAACCAACCCTTTGCCCAACAAATCTTGGACTTGTCTCTTGACCTCTTCATTCTCCTGCAACATTAATCTGTATGCTGCTTTGTTTGGAAAACTAGCTCCATGTATGAGATCAATATGATGACTCACACTTCTGATTGGTGGCAACAAATGAGGTAGTTCGTCCACTACTATGTCAGCGAACTCTTCCAGCAGTTCCTGAACCTCTTCTGGTAAATCATCTACCCTTGTGCTGGTTAAAACAATCATTGGCTTCCTGACCACAATGAATTGCGGTTCCTCTTTGTTCTTAACCTCTGTAAGAAGTTCCTTCCCGCTCATGAGAAGTACAGTGTTGCTTACTTCAGGTTTCACCTCCTTATCTTTGATCGGAAGCAACATGTGAGTTCTCCCATTCTTCTCTAGGGTGTATGTGTTCATCCTCCCATCATGAACCACATTTCTGTCATATTGCCATAGTCTACCCAGCAATAGATGACAAACATCCATGGGAATAACATCATAGAATATCTTATCATTATATCCTCCTATCTTAAATTCAACTAAACATTGTTTAGTGACATTTACCTGATGTCCTTTTTGTATCCATGAAACTCTATATGGACTTGGATGTTCAATCGTCTCCAGCTCCATCTTTTCTACCATCTCCACTGAAATGAGATTATCCATGCTACCACTGTCCACAATGACCTTGCATACCTTGTCCTTGTTTTTGCAACCAATTCGAAAAAGACTGTTTCTTTGGACTGAACTCTCCACCTCCTTCTCTGGTGTTAAGAGAACTTTTCGCATCATCAATGATCTTCCACCTTCAGCATCTTATGCCTCAACATTCCATCTCTGTGCTTCAGAAATGTGAGTCTCACCACCTTCTTTCTTCTTATCTGGACATTCATAAGATTTGTGTCCATTCTTTCCACATGTGAAGCACTTTATTACTCCACCTCTTCCTCTTCCTCTGCCTCTAGTACGAGGAAAAATGTTTCCATCTGCATACTGACCTCTTTGTTCGGTATGCTTCCCTCTCTGTGAACTTCCACCTCTTTCAGTCTGAGTCTGAGGTTTTTTTCCGTCTTCTTTGTGTTTTAGATTTCTATCCTGGGCAACTGATTTGCCTCTGGCTTGAATTCTACCTTGGCCTCTCTGACCTTGTTTTCGGCTCAGCTTCTCTTCAGCTTTTACAGCCATATGATAAGAATCTTCCACCGTTAAGATGGTCATCATGCTCATCTCATCCTGAATGTCGTATCTCAGGCCATTCATGTACCTGACAACCTTTTCATCATCGCTTTCTCGATGACCTGCCCTGATGTTCAGTCTATAGAATTCTTCAGTATATTCCTTCACTGTCATCAATTTCTATCTCAAATTTTTCATTCTTCGAAACAAAGTAATCTGGTAATCCCTGGGAATGAATTTTTCCTTCATCTTCGCAATCATCCTATCCAAACTCTTGATTTTCTTCTTGCCTTTGCAGCGTCTGTCAGCTTGTAGTTCATCCCACCACAATGTTGCATGTCCTTTCATTCCTCTGATAACATGTCTGACCTTCTTGTCTTCCTCGACATCTTCATAGTCAAAATAAGTGTCCAAAGCTCTAATCTAGTCTAGAAGCTCTTCAGCATCCAGGTTTCCCTCATAAATTGGGATGTCCATTTTTTCCCTAGCACCCATCCTTGAGATAGCTCTAATCAAGTGTTCATTGGTAGCATCTTCCACTGAAATTTCTTCTTCTTCATGTTCAAATTCATTTTCACTTTCGGAATCACTAAGATCCCCAGCACCGACTGTGTGCCTCTGTGTTGTCTCCATGTCCTCAAGTCTGGCGTGTAAATCACGCATTTCCCTTGCCATGGTTGGGTCAGGCATCTGCCTACCTCTTCTTCTTGGTATTTCCCTTTCCTCTGGCGGATCGGGTGTTTGAATGTCCCTTCTTCTTGGCGGCATGGTGAATCTTTCTTTTCCTTGCTACAGAAAGCAAAGAAACCTTTATGTGCTTTGATACCAAACCTGACGCCGACTATGCCCCTGCCTCAGCCACGGTCTCTGCGCTGACCTCCCGATCTTAACGGATCGTTCTAATTTCACCTTCGAGTTGAAGTGGCTCTTTAGATTCCTCACTAGAACCTCTGTTAAAAACTCAATTCACAGGTCCTTCCTTTTCCCCTGTCACGACTTTTGTGCATACCTGATCTCTTCCCAACAGAAATTTTGGGTTTTAGGGTTTTGTGATTCCCGTTGTCGAGAACCTTAGTCCTCTCAATCCCCCAATCTTTGATATGCTGATTTTCCAAAACAAATTTCAACTTCAGTTAGCCCCCCGGGCTATACCTTTGGTCCACATGACCTCCCCTTATATGACCGCAATCCCTTTCGGGTTTTCGCGACTCAATTAGCTGACCTCTTGGTCTCTCAACTCCTGAATTATCGATTCCCGAAGTGCCAAAATGACCCTGCCTTTCGGGATTTTCCTCGAACTCCTAGATTGTTGCCACATGTCCCCCTCAAGATGGACGGTCCTCATCTCTTCGCAATCTCAGGAAATCAAATGCTTATGGGTTATTTTCCTCGGAACTCCCAAAATCCCGACATGAAAAATGTCGAAGGGCTCTTGATCGTTGCCACATGTCTCAACTGATGGACGATCCTGATTCAGTCTCAGGATTTCGCGACTTGCAATTCCCCGATGTCGCAGTTTCTCTGTCAAATCAAAACCTCGGTAGCCAAAATACCCACGAGTTCTTGATCTCCACCACATGTCTCAACAGATGGACGGTCCAGATCAAAATCGGGATTTCCACTATGAAGTGACCCAATCTCCTGTCCTCGATACTTTTGATACCCCGAATTCAGAAACCCCGATATCCCGACGTCTTTTGGGACCTTCACTCTGCTTGCAAGAGTTTAACCCTCATGCAACTCCTGTTAGATCCCATGACTGACGGGTATCTAAGTGAGGATCCGACGACTCATGATCTCCCGAGCTTGAAATTGGGGAAACAATCGTAACCTCCTTGCTTCTCTGTCAGATCAGATGGCTGGCAGGATTTCAAAAATTCTCTACGAATAAATTTGACCGTTCGTCTCTTCCCTTTGATGACTTCGCAGGTTCGAACCCTTCTGAGAGTTTTCCCGACTTCAAGTCTTTCAAGAACTCCTGCATGCACTCCTTGCGGAAAACCTTCAAACACTTCAGTGTTGAACACCTTCGACTCTGTGCACTCCTTGCAGTAGCAGTCTCTCAACAATTCATTCAGGTTACAAACCCCTAAAGCTTCATTCGTCCTGTGCACACATTGCACGGCTCCTGTGCCTAACTGCACCCTTGAGGAAATGAGAACAAAAGCTAACCTATCTGAGCTTTCAGAGACAAAACCCTCTGAACCCTTTTTGTCAACGCACTCCTTCTGGACAATTCAATTGCACTCCTTGTAGGAACTCTCACTCAGATAGAGAAGCAATTGAAACTCATTTCCTAACTCTTTCTCTCTCAGACTTAAAACATAATCCTGAAATCATTCATACAAAGCATAGAAAAGCAAATGTATAACAGAAAGAGTAAAACCTTGAACAGATCATTCATCATACACATACAAGAAACAAATACAACGCCATGAATCTGAATTAAGACTTCTTCTATTAACTCAAATCTCTATACATGGGTGTTTTTCAAACACAACTTCTCTATTCCATCTTTGTATGCTCTTCTCTGGGAAATGTTCTTCACTATCCTACAATAATACAATGAGGGTGTCTATATCCGTTTTCCCTCCACTCCTAAAACTGTTTAATCTGAGAATTCAAAGCTACCTACTAACATAAATGTCTTCTTTGTCCTTCAGACGAGAGCGGGTCGCTTAAGGTCTGATTACAATCTATAAATATGCCTCTCCTTAACTACTACATTTACGTTTGGCGTGTCCATCTTCAAAAGTTTTTAAACAATTTATCATGTGTCCAAAATGTGTTGCGCTTGCCCCACGCTCGCTTGACATTGGCGATGCTCCTGCATAAGGAATCCTCTTTCCATTTTTATTCCTATCTTCCCCTAGCGTAGTGGCTTTGCACGGTTGAGGTACCCTCAAAGGTTCTGAAGTTAATATCCCTTTTATCAACACTTCTTGAGTGGGAACACTTCTCTCTTGGATAGATAGGTTCTTCAAGCCTTCCTGCATTCTTTCAACCTTGATAGCTAGTTCTTTTATTTTTTGTTCCTCCTGAATTGTTACTTTGCTCTGTTGCTTCAACTTATCCTCTCATTCTTCTCTTAGTTGGTCTATTTTCATAGCTATGAGATCCCTTAATTCTTGATTTTTCTTTTATGTAGCTTCTTCCTCTGCTTTCCTTCTGATCTGATCCTTCTCAATCCAAGTCTTACCTAACAAAAGTGGGAAAGGGGCATTTTCCTCAACAAACCTAATGACTTCAAATTCTTCTTCAGTCGATGTTCCATGAATAATAATAGGTACAGTAGTTACTCTTCCACATAAAGTTATCATCTTTCCCTTAAACAAGCCTATCCTTCCTAAAGAAGGTACCACAGTAGGCTTTCCCAAAACTTCCCAAGTTTCTTCTCTCATAATATTCACTTGTGTTTCTTCATCCAAGACTATACAATCTATGTCGAAGTCTTTTCTTCTTGCAGTTATGCATTTTTTTGCTTTTGGGATTTCTGGTAAACTGACATCTTTATGGACATCCATCATTTCTTCCAATTGTAATAACATAGTCTAAACTTCCTCTGACCTTTTCTCTTTATGACTTTCTAACATACCCTTAGTCTCTTGACTCTTTTCATAATTTTCTTGTCTTATGTCCCTCCCTTCAACTTTAGCAATAATCCTTGGACAATCCTCAACCTTATGACGAACAACCTTACAACAAAGAAAAATAGTCCCTACCTCAGGGAATTCCTTAGCAAGATGTCTCGACCTTCTGCAATTATAACACAAAGTCAATCCTCTTTTTCTCTTAAATTTTCCCCAATATTTTTTGTACTGCGCACTTCCCCTAGGATCATAGTGTTGAACCTGCAATCTACAAAAATTCGTTCTAGAGTCCTGCATCCACTTATCAGTCCAAAAAATCTTTCTATGAATAGGAATAACATATATTTCTTCCTTTCCATTAAATTTACTCCAATCAACTCTTTCTTTCAACTGTGCCCTAGC
>ML809530.1:68393-111101 GCA_009831015.1 Picea engelmannii | reverse complement strand
TAACATCAAGATTAGGGATGTTGACCCCTAATATTGTGTTTTCCCTAATATTATGTGGACAAACTATGTTAGCTACATTTTGTATAAATAGAGATCATAAAATAATATTTTCATAACATAACTCTCCATTGTGAGAGGCTCTTGGAATGAAATTTCCACTCTCTTTGTCTAGCTCTCTCTCTTGATCTTTTTCTTATGGCTATGTCTTGGTTATGGTTGATGGAGATGGTGTGCTAGCCTTGGAAGGCTTTCTTCATTGCTTTTTTTGGTGGTTAGTCTAGCTTTTATTTCCTTTTAATGCTTGAAGGTGCCATTTATTTCATTGTATTATCATTTCTACAAGTTAAAGGTTATATTTTCTTGATCCAAGTAGGGACTATAAGGGAATACACCCCTACTTGTGTTTCCACCATTTTACTACTAAGGGAATATTGTTTCATAAGGGTTTACTAAGAGGAGTATAATTGCATACACCCTCCTAGTTAAAACCCTAGCTAAGAAAAGCTTTCCTTGGGGAGTAAAAGGGTTTACACCCCCAAGGAAGTAGCCTATATAGCTTCTTCACATTCTCTTGAATCCATTAACCATTTTCTTAAAGGCACTAGTCATTTACTTATTGCATGGGATAAATAAATTGCTGCTTTGGTAAACGTACAAATTTGAGGTTTTGAAGTTATCTCTTTTGGATAATGATCTTGATGCCTTGGTGATTATTCCTCCCTTAGGGCGTCCTCTTTCTCCCACAAATTCTTATTTCTGTAGTAAAACTAATCTACATCCATTATGGTTGCTTTAAAATCTATCCCTAACCGCTAATATCTCACAAAATAACCCTAGGCTAACCCTCTAACTTTGTTAGTTTAACCTTCTAACCTAGGTGCATCTATTGGGATAGATTTTGGCACTTTTTAATGTTCATATTTTCTGTTGTACTTCATTGAATTCTACACCCATAAGGATGATATACTACTGCATAGATTTACTTTTATGACAACCATCTTTATTCAGTCTTGAAGTGCTATTTTCGGTCCACATTGGTTACTAGTTTTATTGCTGACATTGCTAACTAATATAGACCTTTTACTTGCTAGTTTGGATGTAATCTATTGTTGATTTAATAACTTGTATGCTATTTCATTTTAGGTAAATCAATATTAAATTGATGATCCATTACTATACTTGGTTGGAAAAGTGTCTTTTCTTATGTCTCAGGCAAGTATAGGTGCACCAACAACTATCTCTTTACTTGGTATCCATTTACCTCTCTTTACTTACCATTTTCAACCATTATATTCCTCCATCACTTGACCTTCCAAGAGACTTATCCTTACACCTCCCTTCATCCTTATCATTCCCCCTAGGGTCTTCGGGATCGCCTCCCATGAGTGGCCTTAGTCACCCCCCAAGTGCAGGGCCTACATCGAGGTGACATTGGGTGTAGTGTCCCATAGTTGTAGCACATGATTTTTGTGGTTGGGTCGGGATTTTCCCAACCTACAACTTGTGCTATAACAAATACCATTCTATAACATTCCCGAGCGTAACCAGGGAACATTACTTGAGGAAATACATATAAAACAAAATTTTCTTCTACTAATTAAATTCATGTAGCTTACCAGCTATGATTTATTCACATTTACATTTAGATTCTAATACCCATAATTAAATAAAACTACAATATTCTAAATGAGAATGAATGCAATTGATAAAAATATATAATAGTATATAAAATTGTTCTCATTCACAGAGTAAATGAACAACCATGAAGTCATAAATAACTCAACAAAATAGATAAACACTTACCTTTAAAAGAGAGTTTGTGCAACCAACTGCTCAGGAAGGACGTTCGACCCAAACATAAATCTATTATTCCAAATCTCAATATCAAGAAGGGTGCCTCTCACAGTCCCCTCACAACTCAATATCACACAACCCACTAGTTGTCTCTTACAACTATCCTGAATTTCCTCTATCTCTCTTCCTCTTGACCTGCCCAACCCAAAGAATGTACCCCTTCACTGGTATCAATCCATTGGGCATGCCATTTGTTTATCAAGGTCTCTTTGGATAAGGTATGTAGGAATATCTTTGCTAGGAACTCAAGGGAACTCACTGCCAGTAAAACCACCAGCAAAAGCAATAACATTGATCCAGATTTATAAATGGAATGAAATGAAATACAAAGTTCTAACAAAAACACAGAGGTACAGTGAAAATTGACTTCTATTAATAAATCAAATGTGTTTAATTGTAAAATTGTAGAATGAAACAAACTCACTCGAATGGTGGTAGATTATCTCTGAGTAAAGATGTGATGGTTGCATGCTTTCGCTAGAGCGCATTACAATGAGGTCGAAAGGCCTTTTTATCATAAAGAAGCAATGAGGAAACCCTAAGCATCCAAAAACCTAACCCTAGGAGATGAAACACCAAAAGGCTTGTGGGCCCAGATGGGGTTAGTTGGTATGTCAACTTCTTGGGGTTGTAACATTTGCATATGATCATTGTTTAGCATTCTTGATAGCCTGCTGGAAAGGATCAACCAAAATGTGCTTAGGAACCTGTTGTCTCGATCTGAGATGATGGTTTGTAGTATCCAAAAATGTACCCACACTTGTTCGAAGAATATCTTGGCAGTGGCTTCCACTGTGATACTCTTCTTGCAGGATGTCAGAATGGCCATATTATAAAATCGATCAACCCCCACAAAACACAGTCGTTTCCCTTCTTGTTTGAAGGAAGGCTAGACATGTATTCCATCAAGATGGATTCCCAGGGCATGTTGGGAGTAGGGAGAGGGGTGTATAGGCCTTACTTCTTAATCGTTTGTTTGGAAATAACCCAAGCAATGCAAGACTAGATGTACTTTCTGACTTCTTATCAATGTTTCGACCAATAGAAATACTTCTGCAGCATTGAAATTACCTTTTCCACACCAAAGTGTCCTTCCATACAATTGTAGTGATATTCCCAAATCAACTTCGCTTTCTCTCTTGAAGGAACATAGAGATGGACGAGATGGCATAACAATCCATCTCGAAGATAAAATTCAGTGACGAACATGCTTGCACCTGACATCTAGTAAATGGTAATGATGTTGGGATCACTCTTGTAGAGTTAGGGCCATCCTGAGGCCTCATGTCCGCATGAGTGAATCATTGTGGTTAATGATACAACCAAGGGTCGACTGAGGTTGTCAATGATGTGATTGGTACTCCTTTTCTTATGTTTTATGTTGAGATGAAATTGCTTCAAGTATTTGGACCATGTTTTATGGAGGTGGTTTTCCAATTGTCCCTGTGTCTACATGAACTTCAAAGGCTTGTGATCAATGTGGATGATTGTCTCCTTCCTGAGAATGTAATTCTTCCATTGGTGGCAGACTTGTACAATGGAATACATTTCTTTGTCATAAGTGGGGTAGTTACGAACTACATATGATAGTGTCTCACTATGATAGGCCACTATATGACTGTGTTGAGTGACAAATGCACCCACAACATAACCAGAAGCATCTGTCTCAATGTCAAAAGGTTTTTGTAGATCGAGTAAGGAGTAGAACGCGACTGAGCACAAGAAATGTTTGAGATCATCGAACATTGTCTATTGCAATTGTTCCCACACAAAATTTTATTCACCACCACCCTTGGTCACTTGGCCAAGGGCCCATGAAATATGGGAGAATCCCAACATGAACCTATGATAGAAATTGAAAAGTCCCAAGAAACTTTGAACCTTGGTTAGTGTGGTTGAGGCTAGCCAGTCATGGATGACCTGGATCTTTACCGGATTCACATGCACACCATACTCATCAATAATGTATCCTAGGTACTGGACCTTGTTCATGTTGAAGGATCATTTTTCCAAGTTAGCATATAGCCTGTGTTTCCAAAACGAGTAAAGGACCTATTGAATATGATGCAAGTGTTTCACCCAAATATTTCTAAAGATGAGGATATCGTCCATATATACCACCACAAAAGAATTAGTGAAAGGATGCAATATATCGTCCATCAACCTCATAAAAGTGGTTTGGGTGTTCCTTAAACCAAAGGGCATGACCAACCATTAAAAAAGACTGTCTTTGGACTTGAAAACAATCTTACATACATCAGTCTATTCTATAGGGACCTAGTGGTAGTCCCTTGAGCTAGTAAAAAAGGTTTTCAATTCAGGGAATTGGCTATTGGTTCTTGACTATGATTTTGTTTGGGGCCCTGTAATCAATGCATAGTCACTAGGTCTAATATTTGTTTTTCACTAGTACAATTGGGCTTACATAGGGTGAAGAGCTTGGTCAGATGTGCCCCTTTTCGAGCACCTCTTGGATCTGGTGCTTGATTTCCTCATTTTCCATAAGACAGGGGTGATATACTAACCTAATGGGTAGAGGTATGTCGGGGGTCAAATCGATTGAATTCTTGACCTGAAAGTGCAGAGGTACCCAAGTGGGTGAGGATAATATGTCGATGTATTCCTCCATGAACTTGTCCACATGCTTTTGCTGTGTGGAGAGGCCCTTTGTGGAGGCTATGAATGTGGCCATGAAATTTTATTCACTTTGAGAGAGAATCATAAAGAAGAAAATTTTCTCAGTATGGGAGATGACCTTCCTTCATTTCTTAGCGGATATCAAAGAAATGATGGAAGGAGAAACTATCTCTAGTATCCTATACAATTATCTTCCCAAAGTAATAATAACACTGCAAGGTCTAGACTCATATTCAATATGATGTTTCCACAAGAAAGTTAACCCAAAATAACATCACAAACTTCAAGAGGGGAAATATCACACAATGCCTCATCCTTGAAGGGATTGATGTTGTAGGGCAGGCGACATTGTTGGCTGACATGAAGATCTCTCCCTTGGCAGAGCCGCCCGATGGTGTAAGGCTGAAGATGCGGTGTTGTCGGAAGATCCAACTGATTTGCAACCTCTTATAAGATGAGGCTATTTTGACTTCCATTATCAATAATGAAGTGTAGAGGAGGACCCTTAACCCACATCTATGAGTGGAAAAGGTTCTCACCTTCCTATGATTCTTCAGGTTCACTTGGCTTGGTTGGACCTTAGTGGTAGAGACGATGGTATTGGGTTCCACCTCAATGATCAATTTCCCCTTGTTTGGTTCTTATTCTGATTCGGAACCCACATCTAACTCTAATACTTTCAGTTCAACCACCATTGACTTCTTTGAGCAACATTCATCAGTGTTTTGCTAGATAATTTTATGAATTCACACCACTTTGTAATTTCATTCTCCGTCTTCCCATTACCCTTATTTGTTGGCGGCTTAGACTAGTTGTCCTATGGTGATCTATTCTTTCTATATCCTTTTCTTTGTGGGTTGGGGCTGCCTTTGCCTTGCTTCTTCTATGAGAAATTCATATATCCAAATTCTCGCTTATTTTGTTTAAATTTATGCTCAATTTTGACGGTATATCGATAAGACTCACCCAATGATGAGATGTCTAGAAACTGCATTTCTGTCTAGATGTATCGATGCAGACTGCCATGGTACTTGAGCACCAAGTTTCATTCAAATTATTTGATACCCAACTTGGTGCGCAAGGTATGGAAAACATTTGTGAACTATGACACTATTTGGTCCATTTCCTGCCACAACATGGTCCATTTTGTATACTACTCATTGTAGCTTCCTACATGGTAATATTGTTCCTTAATAACATCCTTGAAAAAACCCCAAGTGGTTACAACTGAAAACAATGCGGATTCCTCTGTGGCAATTTGCTCATAGTAAGTATCCCACCAATCCTTGATGTGGTGGACAACCTTAAGGAGGGTAAAGGTGATATTTTCTCTATCAGAAAAATTATGGATAGAAAAATACCCTTCGAGAAGATTCAACCATTTATCTAGGGAATCTGTATCTATATGACCTTGAAATACATGGATATAAAAACTAACTTGTACCTTGAAGGGGGAGGAACCTCTAAAGTGGCTACTTGATGAAGATGCGTCGACTCTTGATAGTCGTCGAAGGATCTGAGGAAAATTATCCATCATCTTGTTCCTTTGTCGCATGAGGGATTCCCTGAGAAATAGTTTAATAGGATATCCTACTCCATTGTCTCTCTTTTCTTTCACATAGGAGGTCATCAGGGTCAACGAGAACAGTCTTGCAAAGGCTCAAATAGTTTGAGTCCCAACTCCTTATACCCTAAACTCATTGGGGACATGCACATAGAAACAGATAAAGAGTAGACTACTCTAATACCATTGATATGGATTTATAAATGAAATGAAATGAAATATAGAGTTATAAAAAAAACACAAAGATACAATGAAACTTGACTTCTATTAATAAATTAAATGTGTTGAACTGTAAAATTGTAGAATGAAACAAACTCCCTCGAATGGTGGTAGCTTATCTATGAGAAGAGATCTGATGGTTGCGTGCATTTGCCAAAGCTTATTACAATGAGGCTGAAAATATTTTTTATCATAAAGAAGCAATGAGGGAACCATAAACATCCAAAAACCTAACCCTAGGAGTTGAAACACCAAAAGGCTTGTGGGCCACAATGGGGTTAGTTCGAATGCCAACTTCCTGGGGTCGTAACTTTTACATACAATCTATGTTTGGCGTGCTCGATAGCCCGCTAGAAAGGTCTAGCTGAGAAGTACACATTATGGTCGGCCCAAACTATGCCCTCATCTTTTGTATGGGATTTTGTGTGCCCTGAAAACGTTTTTTAAGGCCTCAAAATGACCTTGAAAGTTCAGGACCCCAAAAAGTGTAGAAAAACTACCAAAATGGAAAATAGTGCTTTGAGTCAGTGGAATAGGTGGGTGGCCACCGATATCCACCTAGATCAAAACAATTGATGATACAATGCAACTCATCCGAGAGTTCATTGTTTAGGCATGACAACTGGCTCTTCAATTCCAAACTCCAAAATGCTCCAACATGCTCCAGAATTCACCCATACTTGTTGTTCTAGCTCTCAATCTCCTCTCCCCTCTTCTCTATTGTTCATGGAAAAAATCTCTTGTGTAAAATAGTCTATTACTACCCATAAATTTCCTCTCCTTTTCCAAGACAATTGACTGCTCACTCTGCCCAATTTTGATTGTAATTCATTCCATGCTCTCCATAAATTATTTCCCCTTGGACCCCTCTTGGACACTCTCTAGGCATTCCCCCTCTCTTGTGGATTAACTATCCACCATATCTATCCATATCCTAGCAGCTCATATTACATTATATTTATTTACAATTCAGAAAATACATTTCTCATATTACATTGCTTGGACATAGCCACATTTATATCTACATTATGCATTAATTAAACTCAGAATTATAGTGGGAATGTTACACTCTTACCATTGCAAAGATGACAAACTTTTTTAGCGCATGATGTTTTAAGAATTATCCAACTCTTTGTTTTATTATGGAGTTGGTGAGGGTTTTTTCTTATTTTAGCAATTTGGATTTCTTTTTTACACTAATCAAAATAGAGAGATACATTTGATCCTCTAGATTACAGTTGATCACCTCCTTATAATATCTTAATTTTCTTTTATCTTTTAATTCTATATGGCACCACAATTTATCCTTAAATTTAAATGTAATAATATATTTTGTATTATTATTATTATGTAAAGTAACCTCTTCCTTTATTCCCCAATGATTTAGCTAAGACTTGGAATCTTTATGCAACCCCTGCTTGGGCCGAGGAGGTGTAATATCCCCATTTCGGTCCCCTAATTTGTACTATTATTAAATATGATCAAGGTTGAAAATTAACAATATGGCCAAGGACCAAGCTATGTAAATATGTATAACCGAAATATTAATAAAATACATCGTTGGCTATGATACAAAAGGGACATAAATGATGGGGGACTATGATTGCAAAAGAGAGAAATGTGAGAGGCGGCTAAGGGGGGCCAAAGGGGCCAAAGCTTGGAAATAAAAATATTTTATGGTAACCCAAAGTACCTTACCTTAACTTATGTAAAAGGACAAATCAACCTTGGGGTATGTTCTAAGATAGTTAAGTGGATTTTTTTGAGTGCTAAGTGAAAGATTGGAACATGCAAATATAATCTTGGTTTTAGTAGAAGTGGACATTCATTCTACCTCATTTGAATTGAAACAACAAGGGAGAAACCTATTGTATTACCCTATAATAAAATGTCATTATATTGTTTGTAAATTGAGGTTGAGAAATTAGGATGTTGGTGCCAATCTGTAACTAGTGAGTTGGGATGTATGTGTGTGTGAGAAGACCATATCATTTTGGGTATTGGGTTGAGTGAGGGAACTATAGCTAGCCATAGGATCTCATTTGTCCTTGTGGATTTATAGACCTAACTCATTTGAGTTGCAACAATGAGGAGAAACCTACTATTTTACCCTATAATAGAAGGTCATTATGTTGTTAGTAAATTGAGGCTGAAAAATTAGGATGTTGGTGCCAATATGTAACTAGTGATTTGGGATGTATGTGTGTGTGACCATACCATATCATTTTGGGTATTGGGTTGGGAGATGGAACTGTAGCTAGCCATTGGATCTCATTTTTCTTTGTGGATTTATAGCCCTATCTTGGGGGTGGCTTTTTTTAGAGATAACTAGTGCAACAATGCCTATAGTTGGGACTAATATCCCTCATATGCAACCAACTGGTGATTCTTTCTGACAAAGATAAGTGTTTTGAATATATGTGTTTATGTTGTGAATTATGTGCATTTATATTCTTAATTTTTTATATATTTCATGAATGGTTTTCATTTACAGTTATGTATGTTAATGTAACTATACATAAATCTTCATGTCATGTTTTTGCATATTTTTATCTTATGATAATGCATAATTTAATTATGGTATCAGAGTTGGTTAAATTGAAGAGGAATTCAGTGGGAAAATTGAATAAATTTTTCTGTGCTCCACCATCCCAGAAGGAAAATGGGTGTTTTGGTACATTACAAATCAGTATCAGAGCTAGATACAACACTCAAGCTATATGGGATAGACATCTGAATGTGGACCAAAAATTTGCAAAGGAAAATTTTCAAAGTGCTTGCAATGTGTTTGATAGAGTTGTTATGAAAAAGAAAATAGGGAAATTGTTGGTAATGTAGAAAATTAGGAAAATATGTTTAATTTCCCCAAATTGATCATGTGCTAGGAATGCAAAGGCTTGAAACTCAATGGATATGTAAGTGCAGAGTCAACCATGTGATAATTGGATGAAATTCGGTAAAATTAAGTAAAATCCCTAATTTTTGTTGGAATTCTTTGAAAATATGGTAAGGGGATGTTCGAATTATAGGTAAAAAGGTTTAATTGAACATTTAAGGTCACATTTCACCAAATTCATGGATTTGTAGAGAGACCATGGGAGATATTGGGAAAAAGCCACAATTTCTAAGTAAAAACTATCAAAAAATTAGTTCATGGATGTCTGAATTCCAGGAACATAGGTCAAATTAATGTGTGCAAGGTCTAGATAGGCCATTAGAATCTTAAACTAGATATTGCATGGTGGTTTAGGGTGAAATTTCTAAATTAAGTGTTATTGACAAAATTGGGAATATTTGGAAATTTTGAATATTTGGGAAATTTTTCGTACATGGTGATGTGGAAGCCACATGTCAAGTGATGTGTACTACCATGGTGGTAGGCCCACAACAACAGATGGAAGGGGATATTTCCATGTATTAGAGGCCAAAAAGACATAAGGATGAGAGTCAAGTGCATGGTGTTGGGCCTAAGGGATGATGTAAGGGCCATGCCATAAAGGTAGTTTTTGGGACTTTGGATCGTGGTATTGGAGGTTGATTCCAGACTCCTGTAATAAATCCATGATTAACACGTGACAAGAGGGTGGTAAGTGTAATCAAAATTTTGGAATCGGCCCAGCTACCATGCTATTCAAACTCTTGATATGCACCACACTTGTTGATATTCTCCCCTTCTTTGTCCTCTGATCAAGGAAGTGATAAAGTTGTGTGCCAAGGAAAAAGGTTCAATATGGAACCCAACCATAACCATAATAAATGGATGGGAACCAAGTGGAGGCTGAAAAAGGAGGTTGGAGCCTTGTCCCATCCATAGTTAGAAAAGGTGTCAGGTGGGAAATCAGATACAGATGGGGCCATAAATAAATTAATAAAATAAAATAAACAAAAGAAAAGATACAAGAGGAAAGAAGAAATAAGAAAGAGAAGGAAAGAGAAGGGTGGTGACATACAAAGAGGAATGAAGAGAGAGGGAGGAAGGTGATGGAGGATGAAGAGATAGGGACAAGGTGGCCAAGGGGTGAAATGAAATCCCCTCAGGGTTCCTGTGGACCCAATTTTCCACATCAACAACCACGTCAGCAAAGATGACACAAGAAAAAGTCATCCTATGTTAAAATAAAATAAAACTAAGTTTGAAGCCAAAATCATATTTTTTTCCATAGCAAGAGTAAAATAAGTTAGAAGAATATGCTTTTTTTGGGTATTTCCATAGTGTTAGGGTCTATAGAAGTGCTAGTGAGGGCCATTGGTCAATTATGCACCAATTTCTAAAACATGCAAATTAGATATTTTTAAAGAGTAGGGTGGTGCTCACTAGCAGGGGCTCTATTATTGATGAGATTTTTATAGGGTGTTAGAAAATAAGACATGAAAATATACGATAAAGGAATTGGATATATTCCCAGGATTTTGGAGTGGAGATGCCAAAACATGGAAAAATCCACAATTTGAGGCCATTTTTTGGAGAATTTTGGGATTTTTAGAGTAACAAAAGTTATCCCAGATGATGAAACTAGAAAAATTTATATATTCAACATTTTATGTACTTATTAAGACAAATAACTTTTCCTTAGTGAAGTTTCTCTATAGCAAGTCAATTTGGGAGATAGCTAGTTTGGCAAAAATTCCAAGTCTGGAAAAAAGTGAGAAAGGACAAAGTTGTCATTTCCATATTGCTACAGATTCTAATTGGAGCATCAGATTAGTAATATGGGAGTTTTTTTGTGTTCAAAATAATTAGTTTTATAAGTTTCCAATAAAGAATTTTCCTTGGTTCCTGACATATTTTCTTTTGCAAGTGACAAAAGATGTGTAACATCCCGCTCTACTAAGCACTTGTTATCGACTTATTCTTGGAGGACACTTGTGTGCAAGTGATCCGGTTATAGTACAATGTTATTTGTTTCGACTATGGATTTTACATGATGATGTGATGGGTTGTGATTTATTGTTACTTGATATATGTATTGTAAGATGCTATTGACGAGTTTATCTGAGTGTGAAAGACATGTGACAACTTATAGATGATGATGGCATCAATAGACCTCCTCGGACTACAGATTGAGTCAAGGAGTGGATTGTATTGGTTTGAGTATTTCATTTTATGCATATGTGACATATGCTTGATTATAGTATGATTGTGTTTATGGATCATTGACATTGTTTCGTCTATGGATGCAGATTGACGAATTCTTGCTAATCTAACTCACATAAGGAGTAAAGGGGCCATGCACAACAAACCAGACATTGAGGGAGAGGTGTGGCAGAGTCCCTGTCACAGCCTACTAGCACTCTCGTCGTGGCTCGAATTGTAGGTTAACAATTACCTAGTTCAATAGGTCCATGATGTCATGAGGGAAGACTGAGACAATCGCTCATGAATATTTCTAAGGGGCGTGCAATAAGGTGGAGTCTTAGTTCCATAGAAATCCCTTAGTCTCTCACAAGGTCGACCGAGTGGAGTGTTGACTCCAAGGGTTGGAAAAACTACCATAACCCAGTCAAAAGGAGAGTGACACCCTTGGAGAACGAGAGTGTGTCTTGAAGGGCACATCATGTAATTTAAAAAGAAACTTGAGTCAATGAATCTAGGTGGCCTAGAAAACAATAAATTGATTTGACATTGTCGGATTTAAAATAATTAATTAATGAAATTTTTTCTTAAATATAAATCCCCATAAAATTCTAAGCCTATTCTAAGACAAAACCTAAGTCTATGTTTAGTTAGAGGACTAAAATAAAATGTTAAATAGCATATAATATATTAGAGATAAATCAATCTAAATAAAATGTGAGATAAATCTAAAGATTTTATATGATGCACATGTGTGCAAGAAAATACCAAAATGGAATTTTAAAATAAGAAAGGAATAAAGCATGAGAGAATAGGTGTACACATAGAATGGTATTTAGAGTTTAGGTACCACTAGTCTAACTAGAATAAGACACCTATTTTAACTCTAACTCATATTTAGTAAGGAGTCAGTCATTAAATGAGAATCCGGGGAATAAAGAGACAACTAGGAGCGATTTAAGGAACACATTTGGGAAATGTGAGGGAAATGGACTTTTAATTAAAAAAAAAATGTAATTACTTGTGCAACTTGGGGAGAGGATGAATAATCCAAATTTATTTAATTAAAAATATAATTAATCGTGCATGTGGACATGTGTCACTGAGGAAATTCCTATAAATCAAATGATCTAGATGGGAAAGAGATCACACAGGTTATTGGTAAAGTTATGCTACCAAATTATTTTTGACTGGTTTTACTTGTGAGAGTTGGGATACCAATATTGATATAGAGTGGTGGATCTACCTTGCGAGGAAAACTTGGAGCTAGAGTATTTTCTGGTTTGTGTGTGCTTGGCCCCTTTGCGGCTCGGGTAGCTAAGGGGGAAGCAGAGTACCCCTAGCGTTGGCTGGGAGGTACCAATGAAGTCTCCATGATTAGAAAGTGGGAGAAAGGAAGGAGTGCCATTACTGAAGATCATCTTTGACTCCGTCATCCTCGATTACAATATTTTTATATGAGTTTTGTAGTTTTAACAAGTTAAAATTTTATAGATATTCTCTAGAAATATTGTCGTAAACTATATTTTATTTTTGATATTGAATTGGAAAATTCCTGATGGATTTTTATGTAAAAAGGAAATTTATGGAATGTGATTCCATTCAATTATCAACTAAGTATTTGGAACGCTTGTGTTATCTCTCCTCCTATTTTTCCAATCCCTTGATTCTATTGTTCGTTGGTGTCTGAGGTTTCCTTTTTGGATTGTTAGAAATTATCAAATTGCTGCCAATAGATTCATGTATCCATATGAAATTTATTCTTGATCGCTACCATTGGCATGCATTGCAAAACTTAAATTTAGTAATCAACTCTTTTATTTGTAATTGGAGGCTGTCTGGATATTGATTATGTTGGAATTTCATGTTGATTGTCCTTTCATTTATACAACCAATTTTCCTTCTTACTTGACCATTGTTAATCTGCTCACCAATTGAATAGGTTAGAGTTATATCTATTTCTGTATAGTGATTGGTACCCAACATACGAGTGGGATATAAACTAGACAAATTCCTGAAGAAATGGATAATCTTTTCATTTACTAATGTGAATTGCATTTTTTGAGAACAAAATTTGTTTTACAGTGTTGTCAAATATTAGCATTGAGTCTATTTTTCCTTCGGCATTTCAATGGGTCGAGTTGGTAATTGGGTGGTTTTATTCATGATGCTTGTTCTTGAATTTCGATATGGATTTTGAGAAGGGTAAAATAGTGTATAGTTTTGATTTCCATTTCAGATTTCAATATAAAAATGATGGGAGGATTTTACTTATTACATGTAAGGTTTGTGAGTTAATTTTGGGTGAATTTCCCATGTAATGTATAACTCAAATTCGGGTTGAATCCCATGCTAAACTTTTGTTGTGTTTTTGGAGTTTGGTAACTCCGTGTGACTGCTGCCCCATCTTTGAACAAACCAAAATTTCAATTGAGCTATTGTCTTTCCACTTCCTTTGTCTTGAAATTTTTATAAACCTCAATTTCAGTGTTTTGTTGGTTCACTGTAGCATGTTGTATGACTGGTAGTTGATATTATAAATTCATTCTGGCAAGGTGACTTGTACAAATTCGAAGAGGGAATTTTAAAGATCTTTGTATGTAAATTTATTTCCAGAAATGAAAATTTGGGGCTCTATGCTGCCCAATCCTATAGAAGCTTCTGAAAATGTCCATTGGTTAATTGTTGTCAAGGATTTAAACTCTGTAGTTTTGGATTTCCTTGTTGTCTTTTAGAAAAAAATCCTAGAACTTAATGGATCGATTTCTATTCTATTTATTTTTATTTTTCTGAATTTCAATTTCGAATTATTGTAATTTGTGGATCGAATTTGGGACTGCAGCAAATAAATTAACCTTCCTGAGTGCCTCTGTATTTATTTACCTTCCTTTCCTTAAGGCTTAACCATCCCGAAATCGATTCACTACCTGTAAATTTTAAATTCAAATTTTCAGAAATTAGTTTCATTTCAAGTGAAGGATTAAGTGTCGAATGGAGGGTCAGATTAAGTGTCGGATGGAGGGGTGGATTAAGTGCTAGATGGAGGGTTGGATTGAGGTCTGGAACAAATTTCAAATTTTTTTTGCACACCAGATCAGGGGCTGGGATAGACTCCATAACTCCTTCTTTGTTTCCTTACTATGGATATGTGATTTATCCTCTAAATATTATTTATTTATGGTCAATAATATTTGTCTCCCTCAATTTTTAAATGGATTTGTAAGTTAGCATGTGAGTGTTTTATTTATGGTTCAACAAGACTTGATTTTATTAATTCTTAAATGGATTGTAAATTAGTATTGAGTTCTTTATATATTGTTAAAAGACTTGGGTCTCTTTATATTCTCTTAAATGGATACATAGGGTAGTTGACTTATATCATTTATTTATAATGGTTGGTCTTCCCTTAACTCCTTTAATAAACTTTTAAGATAGCAATTGCATTCTTATATATGGTTGAAATAAGATATGGTCTTCCTTAATACCTTTGAATGGGATTGTCAACTGACATTGGATTCTTATATTATTGTTGGGTCTTCATTTAGTTCTTTGCATTGGGTTTATAAGTCAACATTGGGTTATTTATTTTATTGTTTAAATAAAATTTGATCTTCTTTAATTATCCTTATATATGGATATGCAAAATAGCATATAATTGATCTTATCTAATTCTTAATTGTGCATTTGAACTTCTTATAGTTTTTTGCAATGGAATGTAAGGTAGTCTTGGAATCTTTCCATATTGCTTGTTATAATTGAACCTCTTAGTTATTTTAAAATGGATATGCAAGTAGTAGAATTCTTATTAATTGCTATTTACGATTGATGTTTATTAGTTTTATAAGTTGGATTCATAATGCAAGGTAGCATCTAATTTAATGTATTTCTTAAAAAGATTGATCTTCTTGTGGTTTCTTGTAAATGGATATATAATTTTAGCCTTTAAATTCTTGATATATATTCTTAGAATATACTCCTTAATATGAAGTTGCATAGTTGAGCTACACGAGACTAAGATTTTACTTATGCTCTTTGGGTTATTATTCTTTATGTAAAATCCTCTTACTCATTTACACTCAATGTTGCTTGAAGATGATTAAGTAGAGTAGATTATTATTTGCACTATGATGAATTGATGGTTAAGTATGATGATAATTCTAGTTGAATAGCAGTGTATGATTGAATTAATGGGAATTAGATACTTCCTTGTTCCTCAGAATAGTCGCCAGTCCTGAGACCTTAAGTGGTCAAAATCAATTGGATGAATCCTGGACTTGAGTGTTTCTTATGTGTCTTGGAGTTCCTAACCATAAAGGATAGGTTGGGAGGGTAGATTCCCTTATGTTATCACTTGAGATATGTTGATTGAATAATAGTGATGTTTCTTTCAGTTGATTATGATGAGATTGATTTAGTGCTTGTTAATTTATGTTGTGACACATGCCACATGTCATAAAGTTGTTTGTTTATATATATATATATATATATATATATATATACCTCTTTTGTAACCACTAATTGTTGATGTAATGGAGACGACATTACAAGATGACCTTTCACTAGATTACATCAGTGAAGGAAATGCAAAATTAGGTAGAAGGGGTATATTCAAAAGGCCATAAATTTATTCTCAGAGTTCAAAATTGAGCAAGGGGATGATCATTGGAAATAAAATGAAGAATAGACTCTGTATATGTGCTCAAAACTTGTATTTGGGAAATAAGAATTCTCAGCAAATTGAAATAAGGCAACTGGTGGCCTTAAAGGGGCATACATAATACATAATTTTCTAGAAATGAAATATTATTATTATCTAATAGTAACATGATGCATCCACATTTTTCATAATTATGAGTACTATAAGAATGGAATATGCCCAGGGAAATCACAATCGTGAGGAAGATGTGAGAGGTTTGGATATTAGTTTGGGAAATGAGGAAACATAGTCCAATGGACATAGAAGTAGAGCCACTAGAGTTGTTAGAGAGTTTAAGAATGGAAGTACAGAGACACATAGATGATAATGAGAGAATAATTAGATCCCAAGAGGAGAAAAATCATATAAACACTCTGCTGCTATAGATTCTGAACCAATTGTAAAGGAATTTTAGTGTTGGATCAGGTTCAAGACATGATGAAGAAGGAAAACTCCATGAAATAAGGGAGAAATACAAAAGATCCATGCATTCAAGGGGTCTTAGTAGGACTCATAGACCAAATTACTCACCTTCTCATTCTTCCAAGAAAGTGCATTTATCTAAAGAATCACAAAGAAACCCACAAGTGTCCCTTTCTAGGCATCGAAAAAGAAGGCATGAAGTGGTCAGTTTTCAGGGAGATCTTAGGAAATTTAATCCACCAACTTTTGATGGAGAGAAAAAAAATGGAGAAGATGCTAAAGCTTGGTTGCTTGGAATTAGGAACTACTTTCAATTGCATAAATACTTATCCAACTTGGAAGACAATATTTCCATCTACCATATACAAGGGAAATCTTCTATGTGGTTGGACCAATTGAAGCAAGTCAAGCACATCAATGAAAAAAACATCACTTGGAAGAAGTTTAAGAAATATTTCCAGAAAAAATATCTTTTAGAGAATTTTTATGACAAAAAGATGAAAGAGTTATTTGAGCTCAAGTTGGGAAATATGTTCATGAAAGAATATGAAAAGAAGTCCTTACAGTTGTTGAGATATGTGGGATTCATTAAATATGAGAAGGTCATAGATTTATAAGTGTACTAACATCTTTCAATAGAGATAAGATTCAATTTGATGAACCTAAGACTCTCAAGGAGGCCTTAAGTACGGCTCAATACCTGTATGAATAGAACAAAGGAAGAGTCATGGTATTAAATTCTTGGAGAGATAAGAAGAATGATAAGATGGATAAAAGGAAGAAAATATTAAAACCTCCTCCATAATTTAGGAGGAATCCTAATGTATATTAGAAAATCTAGGAAACTCAAAGTGCGTTAAAGATGGAAGAATATTTAGGGAATAGACCAGGACCATTGATCAAATGTTGTGGATGTAAGAGAGATAACATGTATAGATATTGTCCTCATAAGGGAGACAAAATGAGGACCATTGACAATATTTAGGAATCCACTATAGTTGAAGATGTGGGAAAAAATATTCCAAGGATATATGCAACCTTGGAAGATCGACATATTGAAAATCAATCCCACATGATTGAGGCGAACGGTTTTCCACCCAAGAGAGGCATACATTGTTCCATTGATTCAATTATTGGAGTTCCTTCAATATCCAAACACCTTATAAGATGAACACACCAGATTCGAAGTAATTGAAAATTCATATGGAAGAGTCGATGAAGAAAGGGTACATACACCCAAGTGTCTCACCTTGGGGAGAGATGGTACTTTAAAAAAAAGGATGGGACCTTGAGGCTATGCATTTATTTTAGGTAGATAAATAAAGCCACAATGAAGAACAATACTCTCTTCCCATAATTCATGATCTCTTCGATCAACGAAAAGGAGAAAATATTTTTTCCAATATTGATCTGGGATCAGGGTACCATCAAGTGAGAATCAAGTATGAAGACATTAGTAAGACAACTTTTAGAACTAGATATGGGCATTATGAATTTGTGGTGGTGCTCTTTGGATTGACAAATGCACCAACTATCTTTATGTGTTTGATGAATGGATTTTTCACCGATTATTTGCATAAGTTTGTCATTGTATTCTTGGATGACATACTTATCTACTCTAAGTTAGAGGAAGAGCATGAGCCTCAAGATTTTCCTCGATTGATATGTGATTAGGGTACCATTAGGTGAGAATCAAGGATGAAGGTAACATTAGTAAGAAAATTTTTAGAACTAGATATGAGCATTATGAATTTTTGGTGGTTCCATTTGGATTGACAAATGAACCAGTTATTTTTGTGTTTGATGAATGATTATTTTCAGAAATTATTTGGATAAGTTTGTCATTGTATTCTTGGATGACATACTTATCTACAATATTCAAGAAGCCACTATAGTTGAAGATGTGGGAATAAATATTCCAAGGATATATGTAGCCTTGGAAGATCGATAGACTGAACATAAATCCCACATGATTGAGGTGGAAGGTAAGATTATAATATATTGAAAATTCCAAGTAGGAGAACTTGTATTTATAAAAGTGAAACTAAAGAGAAGTTCACTAAAATTGGGAATTTGCACCACGTTGAAAGCCAAATTTTGTGGACCACTTGATATGTTAGATGGGACAGGGCTAGTTATATATATGCTTGCATTTCCTGCATCTATGCATGTGTATAATGTATTTCATGTGTCTTTATTGAAAAAGTATGTACATGATCCTAACTATGTAAATGATTGGAATATGATTCATATGAAACTATAATGGAACTTTCAAGTAAATCTAGTGCGTATCCTTGACCATAAAATCAAGATGGTTTAGAACAAATCCATTAGGGAGGTAAAGGTCTATTGGACCTATTATAGTCTTGAGGATGAAACTTGTGAGTTAGAATATGCAATGTGAGAAGCATAGCCACAACTATTTTGAAATTTTGATATCAAAATTGTATAATATGAACATCAATATGGTGATGTGCACTAAGGAAAGTGAAAAAATAAAGGGGGGTGATGTAATATCTCCATTTTGGTCCCCTAATTTGCAATGTAATTAAATGTGATTAAGGTTGAAAATTGAACAT
Source organism: Picea engelmannii (assembly GCA_009831015.1). Lineage (NCBI taxonomy): Eukaryota > Viridiplantae > Streptophyta > Pinopsida > Pinales > Pinaceae > Picea > Picea engelmannii. The sequence goes on along the minus strand of ML809530.1, from coordinate 92,055 downwards.
TATGGATGAGGGCCAAGCTATGTAAATATGTACATCAGAAATATAAATAAAATACATCGTTGGTTGTGATACAAGATGGACATAAACAACGGGGGAATATGATTCCAAAAAGAGAAATGTGAGAGGGGGATAAGGGGGCCCAAAGGTGCCAAAGATTGGAAATAATAATACTTTATTTCAACCCAAAGTACCTTACTTTATCTAAAGGACAAATCAACCTTGGTATGTGTGCTAAGGTAGTTAGGTGGATTTATTTGAGTGCCAAGTGGTAAGACAGGAACCTACAAATATAAACTTGGCTTTATTGAAGGTAGACATTCATTCTACTGCATTCAAATTGTAACAAGGAGGGATCAACCTATTGTATTACCCTGTAATAGAAGGTCAATATGTTGTTTGTAAATTGAGGCTAAGAAATTAGGCTATTGGTGCCAATATGTAACTCCCAACAAATATGTTTCCTATCCAATATGTATTGGACCCTAGAAAAGAGGTGAGTTATCCTGAGGGATTGCATTGTAGAGAAAGGAATCCACTTTTTGGGTTTTGCAGGCTAAGGAGTGTTTGGTTACATGCTAAACTACATACTACTGAAATACTAATTTTCTCAGAATCACATGTAGACACTTTTGCATGCACCATGCATGCGTGCAAACACTTTTGCATGCACCATGCATGCGTGCAAAAACTTTTGCATGCACCATGCATGCATCTTAGGATCGACATGCAGACACTTTTTCATGCGCCATGCATGCATATTAGGATCCACATACAAACACTCTTGCATGTGCCATGCATGAATCTAATGAGCCACATGGAAACACTCTTGCATATAGCATGGACGCATCTAAGAAGCCACATGTAGATACTCCTGCATTCAACATGCATGCATATTAGGAGGGTTTTTATATTGTGGAATGCATGATGATTGCATGTGGAGTTGTCACTTGAGTTTAAACCACATATTTGACCTTTTTCTTATTATTATCAACTTTTGACCTTAGTTAATTGTTGAAAGTGGGAGAGGTTGATTTTCTACTTGAGAATGCACATGTAAATACCAACCTAGTGTGCATTACTCCTCTTGTGGAGAGTGCTATATATTGTACTCATTATCAAGGATTAATACATTGTGATTGGAGTTGGTTTCTTAGTCTCTTATGTGTGAAGATTGATTCTATTTTTCCCTCTCCTCTCTCTTTTGCAATTAGCTAGTGTAGTATTTCCTTCTCACAATTAGGTCTTGGATTGTGGTTTAATCCTACATGGTATCAGAGCCATTATTTTGAGGGAGTATTCACTTTTGTTGCAAGTTTATAGATCAAATTGGACATCCCACAGAGAACTATGGATCAACCATATTCTTCAGTGATATTGACACCCTTCAACTACTTTTAGTGGAATCCCAAGATAGATATTCTACTTCATAGCAAGGGTTTTTATAGGGCCACCATGAGAAAAAAAGTAGATCCTGATTCTGCCGATGAGAAAAATTGTTTTTTCATAGACAAGACATGGATCTCATACTTATATGCATGTCTATTTCTTTTGAACTAGAATATCATGTAGAGGAGGAATCACTCTCAACTCCAGATGAACTAAGAACCATATTGGAGGTTCTATTCTGGAATAAGGAATATTGTGAATATTTCATGTAGAGGTTTGACAAGATAGATCCAGCAGAAAAGCCACCGGAAAATCAAGCCTCTCAGTTTGAAGATCCTTCTACATAGGTAGCTGCATAAATTTTTATTCCATTCATTCGAGATGATGTCTACTCCATTTCAAATCTATTTTCTAAATCACATGTGGAAGATATGGTGCATGAATCTCATGAGCCACATGCAAACACTTTTTCATGTGCCATGCATTCATCCCAGGGCAAAGACTCCCATGCATGCATCTTAGGAGCCAAAAATGGGTTCACACACTTCATATTCACTTATAACACTTTGTAAGAAGAATTTGCAGGAAAAAAATGGATATTTGAATTTATCTCGGAAAAATACCTAATTTCAAAAAAGAAATCATCCAAAATGGAGTCCAAGAAGTAAAGTTATTGGCATTTTAAATTCGTCAGTTTTTCAAGTTTATTTATTTATTTATTTTCCGGAAAAAGTCGTGCAATTTTCATAGTTTCGCCCAAAATTTCCATGAATGAAGGTGATTAAGAGAAAGTGGATATATGCGGATATATCACTGGTGCATATACTTCATCAGATCCATCCATATGCCTACATATTTAACAAAATCTTCTTTGAGCATAAACTTGCACAACTGCGAGATATCCGTGGAGTGAAGGACATGTTATGGGCTAGCTAGCTTCCTTTCCTTTTGATGTAGTGTCCTTCTTCTTATTGTTAGCAACATATTTTTAGGGGGGGGGGGGTGTTTTTCCCACTGATGTTTCCCTCTTTACCTCACCTTTGTTTAGTTTTTATGCATCTATACTTGTACATGAGTACCTAACATGGCTTCATATTGTTGGGACTCATAATTGTGCACACCCTGGTTGTGTTTCAAAGGGGGTGTTGGGGTACATGCTCAACTGCATACTCAATGACATACTCATTTTCTCATAATCATGTGTGAAAACATTTTCATGCACCATACGTGCATATTAGGAGTTGTATGCAGACACTTTTGCATGTGTCATGCATTCATCTTAGGAGCCACATGCATACACTCATGCATGCATCTAATGATCCACATGCAGATACTCTTGCATGCATCATGCATGCATCTAAGGATCCACATGCATATACTCTTACATGGAGTATGCATGCATTTGAGGAGCCACATGCGACATGCATGCATTTTAGGAGAGTTTTTCTATTGTTGAATGCATGATGATTGCATGTGGAGTTCTCACTTGAGTCTAAACCACATATTTGACCATTTTATTATTATTAGCAAATTTTAACTTTAGCTAATTGTTGCAAGTGGGAGAGGTTTCTTTTTTACTTGAGAATGAACATGGAAATCCCAACCTAGTGTGCATTACTCCTCATGTGGAGAGTCCTATATATTGTACTCATTATCAAGGATTAATACATTGTGATTAGAGTTGGTTTCTTAGACTCTTATGTGTAAAGATTGATTCTATTTTTCTCTCTCCTCTCTCTCTTTTGCAATTAGCTAGTGTTTTTGGATAGTTGGTTGTCATTGATGTTGTTGGAAATTTGTTTGTCATTGATGTTGTCGGATAGTTGGTTTTCATTGATGTCAACAAACAATGGTTATCATTGATGTCAATAGATGTGATGGGTCTATTTGGATAAGTCTCCAAACTAGTCCCCTTATGGTGTAGCTCTAGGCATGACCCTCACAAGAAGATTCTTTGAAGAAGTCTACAAGAAACCCATAGGTGTGTTCATGAAGCCTAAAGTTGTTTGAGGAATAAAGACATGAAGGAAAACGTAAATGTAAGTAACACACTCATATATAGATAATCCTCATCATGTTGTGTCCAATGGTAGGTGGAATGTCACATAGTTCCTCATGGTTGAGCAATTATGAGGTCATGAAGTTGGAAGCCCCAAAGATGGGTTAAGAAGCCCCTAATTGGATGCAAGATGGCTTAAGAAGCCCCTAATTGGTTGCAAGTCATTAACGAAAGGGTATAGTGATTATAACAAGAAAGTTCAAGAAGCCCTAAAGTTAAGGAAAGAGGTTACTTAGAAAAAATATATATACACCTCAAGAAGTCACTCATAAGTACATTTACACACACATTCTATTGAATATATTCTATGTGAGTAAGTGATTCTTATTTGAGGTAACCAAGGAGATATGAGGCGAATTTCAGAGGGAATATGAAGTGAAGAAGGGAGAAATTAGAAGGGAGGATGAATTCTTGTGATGATGTGCTCTAAGGTATAATTAGATATCGAATTTTGAGAATGTGGTATGTTGTACAAGTTCGCTCTCTAGAATAGGCTAAAATTCAGGTACAAAGTTATGCTAGTTGAAAGTTAGAGTTTGTGACTAATCCAAAACTAGTCTCGTGAGATTGAGGTAAATTTTAATGAAGATGTTATTCTCTTATTGTTGAAGTTGCGGAAGAGATACATGGTTGTAATCTTTTGTATCAGGTTTGATACAGGATCATAGGTATTCTTTACACATGTTATTGAGGGTTATGTTTATGGTACATGCTTGAGGGATGTATTGATGATGTTGGTACATGATATGGTACACATTTTTTTATGATATGACACATTCTTAGAAGTATATATTGGCTATCTTGATATCTGGTTTGGTATATGTCATGGTGATGTTATCACATGATTGAGGCACATTTTATGGTACAGGTTTCGGTACATGGTTGATGCATGATATGGTACAGGTATGGTACATGGTTGATGCATGAAATGGTACATGCCTGAGGCTTATTCTTGGCACATGGTGTATGGTTGTCATTGATATTGATACATTGATGAGGAATACACTTGGTATATGACAACACATGTTTGAGATACATCTCTTGGTGATGTTGGTACTTAGTTGAGGTGCACCATTGATAGTACTTGGTTGGTATATCCTATGGTATATGGTGTATTACATGATTGAGTGATATGATATATGGGTGAGATACACTATTTTCGATGCATGGTATGGTATAGGTGTTGATGTACATGGCTGATACATGGTATGGTACAGGACTGATACTTGGTATGGTGTTGATGTACATGGTTCATGTTGAGGCATATGGTACAAGTTATGGTATAGATGTTTGTGCATGGTTGATGCATAGTTTGGCACAGTTGTGGTGCATAATTGATGCATGGTTTGGTACAGGTGTTGGTGCATGGTCGATGCACAATTTGGTATATGATGTGGTACACAATTGATTATTGGTATGGTATAGGTTGATGATTTGGTACATGGTTTGGTACACATATCTTGTGATGGTATGTTGGTGATATTGGTACATGCTTGGTAGATGGATGTGTTGGTGATGTTGAAAATCTAGTTGAGAGGTGTCCTTGGTATATGATCCATGTGAGAGGATCTGGCTGAGTATCGATGAAAGTGATAGGTTGGACAGGTTGATCAGTGACATGTTGATGTGACTGGTTGGATACAATGATAGGTTGGATATAGTGACAGGTTACAGGCTGATGTGACAGTGATAGTGGTAGTGAGAGTGAAACTGATTGTGGTAGAGAAATTTGTGTATACACTTATATTTCAGGGCGACAGGAGGGGGAAATAAAATGGAGTTGTATCCTCCTTTCGGTTGGTTTTGAACAACTTTGGGAGTTGGTCCTTCCTTCAGTTTGGTTCCTGTAAATCAGGGGGTTGTAGCCTCCTTCTGGTTGGTGTTAGAGAACTTGGGGAGTTGGTTCTTCCTTCAGGTTGGTGCCTGTAAATCAAGGGGTTGGTGCTAGATAAGTCAAAATTTGGTGCTTCTTATGAATGTATTATTGATATATATAAGAGATCATTGTGTGGTTTTCTCCACTTAAATTCTAGTGCACGATGTATTTGATGTGATATTTTTTATTTGTATTTCTTATGGTTATATGCTCATGACATATTGGATGCAATGATAAATGATATACTACTAAAAATGTTGGAGTTTAAATATTTTTATTGAAAGTGGTAAAAAAATCTCATACTGATTCACCCACCCCCCGTCTTAGTATTCCAACAATTAGTATCAGAGCATGTCCTTCAAGAAATAAGTTTAACCACTGGAAGGTAGATCATGGATGACATGGATAATGGACATAGAGCTATTGGAATACTATGGTTTGATGTTCCGATTGGTCTGAAGTATGAGATGTGGAACAATAAAATGAAAAAAAAATTACAAGCACAAGGATATGATGTTTGGTACTCAGTTTTTATAGGATACATCGGTTCAAAGAAACTAAATACTGCAACCAAGAAGGAATTGAAGAGAAACAACAAAATAACAATGGATTTCATCTTGGAAGAATTATGTGATTCAATAAAATATAAAGTGGGACAATTTTCATCAACCAAATAAGTTTTGGATAAGCTACATAATATATACTTTACAAATCTAGAACATGCTAATCAAAATAAAGAATATGAAGAAGATGGTTAGTTAGTATGGGAATAAAGAAGTTAGAAAGATTCAGAAGAAGAATACTATGAGAGACACCTAACCAATGCTTTAAACAAGTTGATCAAAGAAAGAGAGAAAAATGAGTCACTCGAGGAAGAATTGATCAAGATAAAAAATGGAGTCTCAAAATCCCAACTCTGAAGAAGTCCAACAGATGATTACAAACCTAAAAGACCAAATAGAAGAATTTAGAAGGATTTAAGAAACACACAAAAGAAACTTGGAAGAAAAACAATTTTTGGAAGCCAAAATAGTAGCACAAATAAATCAAGTAGACAAGAGAGAAGAGATTTTGACTAGCCATCTCAAGGAAATATATGAGTATTTAAACAATCTTGAGGCAAAATTCAATCAACAAGAAAAAAGACTTGAAGAATAAATTTTCTCCTTGAAGACCCAACTTGAAGAAGCAAAGAGAAAGGAAGAAGTCATGAAGATCCATATGATGAAGAAAGAATAAGTTGTCACATTAAGAGTTAAAATCATCAAGCTAAGAAAGAACACTGAAGAGAGAGAAATCTCCACATCATCAATAAAGAAACATGAAGAGAAATTGTACAGGTTGCTAAAAAGAAAGAATACAGTGAAGACTAATAGTTATGCAAAATCCATCAAAGGCCCTATTAATAAGGAATCATGTGAGCCCTCAAATAAGAACATTCCATAAATGAAGAAAACTCAAGAAAAAGATTACATAAGAGATGAATATCAAAGAAGACCCTCAACTTTCAAGAATCAAAGAAGTTTCAATCATTATGAAGGAAGCAATAGAAGAGAAGATTGTGATCATCCAAGGCATGAGTTTAGAAGGACGGCATCAAAAAGAATACCATTCACTTCCAAGTATGAAAATATATTTTATTGTCATTTTTTTATTTGTACAAACCTTGGACATAAAGCTGTAGATTGCAAAGATTATGGAAGAAATAGTCAAGCAAGAAATGCATACGTGACTCCATATAATATTGAATGTTACAATTGCCACAACTATGGACATATAGCTTTTGATTGTATTAGCATGATATATACTTTGATGAAAGAGAACACTGATATAAGATATAAGAAATTTTGGAAAAGAAAACAAGAACAAGTAAAGGAAGAACAAATGAATGAAGGACACCCATAAGTCATACTCTCAGGATAGGAAATAGTATGAGATCAAGAAAAATCTACAGGAAAAAAGAAAGATATCAGATACATGAAGGTCACTCATAAGTGCATTCACACACACATTCTATTGAATATCTTCTATGTGAGTAAGTGATTCTTATCTGAGGTTCTAAGGATATCTTAGGTGAATTTCAAAGGGAAGATGAAGTGAAGAAGGGAAAAATTCCAAGGGAGGATGAAATATTGTGATGTTGTGTTCTAAGATATAATTAGATATCAAATTTTGAGTGTGTGGCATGTTGTACAAGTTCTCTCTCCAGAATAGGATAAAATTTAGGTACAAATTTATGCTTGTTGAAAGTTAGGGTTTGTGACTAATCCAAAAACAGTCCCGTGAGACTGAGGTAAATTTTGATGAAGAAGTTATTCTCTTGTTGCTAAAGTTGAGGAAGAGCTACAGGTTTGTAATATTTTGTATCAGGTATGCTACAGGATCATAGGTATTATTTACATGTGTTATTAAGGATTATGTTTATGGGACATGCTTGAGGCATGTCTTGATGATGACAGTACATGATATGGTACACATTTGTGATGCTATGATACATTGTTAAAAGTATATCTTGGCTATCTTGGTATAAGGTTTGGTATATGTCATGGTTATTTTATCACATGCTTGAGGCACATTTTATGGTACAGAATTTGATACATGGTTGATGCATGATATGGTATAGGTATGGTACATGGTTGATGCATGATATGGTATAGGTATGGTACATGGTTGATGCATGAGATGGTACATGCTTGAGGCTTATTCTTGGCACATGGTGTATGGTTGTCATTGATATTGATACATTGATGAGGAATACACTTGGTATATGATAACACATGTATGAGATACATCTGTTGGTGATGTTGATACGTGGTTGAGGTACACCATTGATAGTACTTGGTTGGTATATCCTATGGTATATGGTGTATGACATGATTGAGTGATATGGTATATGGTTGAGATACATTGTTTGTACATGGTATGGTATAGTTGTTGATATACATGTTTGATACATGGTATGGTATAGTATTGATACTTGGTATGGTGTTGATGTACATGGTTGATGGTTGAGGCATATGGCACAGGTTATGGTGCATGGTTGATGGATAGTTTGGTACAAATGTTTGTGCATGCTTGATGCATAGTTTGGGACAATTGTGGTGCATGGTTGATGTACGATTTGGTATAGGTGTCAGTTCATGGTTGATGCATGGTTTGGTACAGGTGTAGGTGCATGGTTGATGCATTTGTAGGTTTTGGTACACAGTTGATGCTTAGTATGGTATAGGTTGATGATTTGGTACACGGTTTGGTAGACATATGTTGTGATGGTATGTTGGTGATCTTGGTACATGATTGGTAGAGGCATGTGTTGGTGATGTTGGACATCTAGTTGAGAGGTGTCCTTGGTATATGATCCATGTGAGAGGATATGGTTGAGTATCAGTGAAAGTGACAAATTGGACAGGTTGATTAGTGACAGGTTGGATACAATGGCAGGTTGGCAAGTTACATGTTGATGTGGCAGGGACAGTGGCAATGATTGTGGCAGTGACATTTTGGTCTACACTTATATTTCATGGTGGCCGGACGGGGCAAGGAAAGGGGGTTTTAGCCTCCTTTCGGTTGGTGCCGGAGAACTCAAGGATTTGGTGCTTCCTTCAAGTTGGTGCCTGTAAATCATGGGGTTGTAGCTTCCTTCCAGCTGGCTTCAGAGAAATCATGGAGCTGGTGCTTCCTTCAGGTTGGTGCCTGTAAATCAGGGGGTTGGTGCCTCCTTCTAGTTGGTGCTATAGAATTTGGAAGTTGGTGCTTCCTATGAATGCATTCTTGATATATATAAGAAAGCATTATGTGGTTTTCTCCCATTTGGGTTTCCACGTAAATTTTGGTGTACTATGTATCTGATGTGATATTTTTTATTTGTATTACTTATGGTTATATCCTCATGACATATTGGATGCAATAATAAATGATATTCTGCTAATAAAGTTGAAGTTTGAATATTTTGATTGAAAGTGGTAACAAATTCTCATATTGATTCACCCCACCTCTCAGTAGTCCAACAAGTGTAGTATTTCCTTCTCAAACAGGTCTTGGATTGTGGTTTAATCCTAAAAGGAGGAAAGAGAGATGGTGAGTTGGGCTATATGTATGTATGAGAATACCATATCATTTTGGGTATTGGGATGAGAGAGGGAACTGTATCTGTAATGTCCCCTTTTTCCAAGGCAATCGAGATACCGTGATGGTTTATATAGTTTCCCGTAAACCATTAGACGGATGAGTTAGGGAAATGATATTGGTAAATTCACTTTCAAATTATAAAGTGAAAACTTAGGAAAAGTGAGTTTATTAATATTAAACCCCTCTTTGAGGGTATTTCTCTCCAATTATTAATTAAATGAATATTTTAATGGAGAAAAAGAAAAGTGAAGGAATAAAAGGACAAGCGAGGGTTGGAAAGCTCATTATTGACTATTCATTTGAGAAATTGATTTTGGAGATGAGCTTGGTGAGCAAACAAGGGTTTCAGCTGGAAACCCATTTCGACACTCGGATTCAGCAGTGAAACCATCTGTCCTGGCCGGGAGATTGGAGAAGCCATTCAGGCTTTTCATTTGTAGACATTGGAATTATGATTCAAAAAAATTCATTGAAGAAAGGATTTCATTTGCAGATTTGGTGAGAAGGGGCATTTTTCTCTTGGCATGAGTTGGTAGTTTGGTCATTTCCTCGAGTTGGACGCATCCACCATTGTCTTGCTGCGTGTTTTACACTGGAGATGAGTTGAGCCTCTTCCTAGGCGTAGAATCCTTGGCTGGGCGTGACTTCTACATTGATAAACTCTGTTGATCTTCATTTATTGACTACGTGGTCTATTGCTGGCCATTTCCTCTCCTTCTACAAGGCTGTGTCTGTGCAAGGGGGTGTGTGGAAGCAAAGGGAGGAGCTGTTGCTGATCGATTCTCTAGTTGTTGGTTGAACCTTGAAGGAAGGGAGGTATATCTCCATGTTGGAGCTGCTAGACTACTCGAATCATATGGTTGGATAGTGATTGCATGAATCACCCCTCTTATCAGTTTGTGGGGGCAGTTTGGGCTCTTTTTCTTATGGCTGTGTGATGGTGCGAGACTTCCAACTTCCTACAACAACCTCTTCATCATTGCTGAGAGGTATTCCTACCTCATTTCGATTGTAATAGGTTCAACATTATTATTTAATAAAGACAGCCAGTATTTAGCAAAATTTTTCATTTAAATGTGGTTGTTTTCCATTTTATTTTATGGGTTTTGTCCAAACATAGAAAGTTGCACTTGACACTTCATTGGGGAGGTATAAGGGGTTAGAAAACCCATCAATCAGAAAACAAAACAAAGAGACATCTTGTTGTCCAACCAATTTTCACCTACAACCATAAATACAGAAGCATGCAAAGTGTTTGACGAAAGTCCAACACCAAAACCAGGAGGTTTTTCCCAAACTTTACAACTTAGAATATTTCAGTGGTATCAGAGCATGATCTTGGCCAGCTGTGGGCGACATTGATGACTGAGGAAGGGCTGCAAAACATCACTTATAGGTGCAGAAGGTATAGAATCTTAGAGGGTAGAGAAGAAGACATGGAGGGAACTCCAGGGAAAAATGCAAATCTGACAAAGGACAAAGAGGATGGTTTGATCAAAGGGCTTATGAAAGCCTTACAGGAGATCACAGAGGGCCAAAGAGAGACTCGAGAGTTCATGGGAAGAATCATAGGTTATGATCTAGGGAGTAAGCATGGTGAAGAAAGGGGGGAGAGTAGCAAGAGAGGGCAGATGGAAGAAGGGGGGAACACACACAAACCTCATATTGAGGTGATCACTTCCAGGACCAGCCCTCAGAACCGCCCTCATGACTACAGTGAGATTCCTAGATCTACCATGACAAAGTTCTTAGGACCACTGGAGACAGGTACAGGAAGGGAGGTAGAGCAGGACGAGCCATTGACAGCTTATTTCCAGGAGTATAAGGCCATGGATCCAAATTTGAGGGAAGCTATGACTTTTGTCGAGTTTTGTAGCTTCAAGGGGAGAAACAGGATGAGATTCTTCAACAGGGGTCCCACACAGAGCTATGAGTTACAACACACAGTGGGAAAGCTCACTTTACCATACTTCGATGGCACGTCGAAGTGCACTGCACGAGCTTGGGTGCAGAAGCTCGACACCTATTTCCAGCTGAACCCCATGGCAGAGACTGATGCCATTAAGTTGGCGACTTTTCACTTGGAGGGTGAGGCACAGGACTGGTGGTACCATAGGATGACCACTCTGGGTCATGCCCATATTGTCACCTATGCTGAGTTCACAGGTAGACTGGTACACCAATTTGACAGACGAGATCCTGAGATGTCTTTTAGAGACTTAGCACAGTTGAAACAGACTGGGTCGACAGATGCATATATATCAGATTTCTAGAGGATATCAGTGATGGTCACCGATATCTCTGAGGCCCATTTGGTGATGCTATTCACAGAGGGGATAATTGAGCCACTTCGAGGATGGGTGAAAGATTACAAGCCTACTTCACTACAGGATGTAGTTAGCAGGGCTAGAGACTTACAAGAATCCGTACCTAAGCCCAAGTTCACCCCGAGACCAAACTTCCCCATGAAGTTCGATGACAGGACACCGCCTCCGAGGGACGGTATAGGACATTAGAAGAGAGACTAGGCAGGACAACCACAGAAGGATTGGACAGGCAGGAACAGGATGGATGATGCTACCAGGCAGGATCTGAGGAGGAAGAAGTTTTGTTTCAATTGCCAGGAACCATGGGTACCGGGTCATAGGTGTGTAGGCAAGGCAAAAGCACACTACATAGAGGTGTTTTCTGATAGTGGGGATGATGAGGAAGAAGAAGAACAACGACAGAAGGAGGATTCACTGACAGCAGAGGCAAAGCAGGCATCGATGCAAACATGAGGGGTTATAGCATCACTCTCCGGCGTACCCATATTTCACACTTTCAGGATGAGGGGAGGAGTGCAGGGACATCGAGTGATAGTTTTGGTCGATGGTGGGGCATCCCACAAATTTATAGACTCTTCATTAGTGGAACGAAAGAGCATTTCTGTTGAGTCTTTTGAGGGTTTCTCCGTGGTCATACTGGGGGAGAACACACTAGACTGCACCAGGTATGTTCCATGGATGACATTGAACCCAGGAAACTACATTCTCACTGATGACTTCTATGTGGTAAAGATACCTGACACCAATGTGGTGCTTGGAGTTCAGTGCCTATACTCCCTAGGGAGGTACTCCACTAACTACCAGACTATGGAGACGGAGTTCCAGGGTCAGGACGACAAGAGAGTGGTTCCACGGGGCATGAATACGTATCCTCCTAAGGTCGTAACCATGAGGAATATGGAGGCAGTGATGAGACGGGATGACATTGCATGGGTTGCGGAGTTTCATATTTTAGTACAAAGGTCCAAGGGAGGGGATCCCAATTGTCTGAAAGAGATACATGACTTGTTTCGGGAGCATAATGTCTTTGGTAATGTACCTCCAGGTAGGCCTCCCGACAGAGGATTCGAGTACATCAGTAAGTTAGAGGAGGGTATTCGAGCAGTGATTACCACTCCATATAGGCACCCCAGGGCCTATAGAGATGAGTTAGAGAAGAATCTCCAGGAGTGTGGAGTTCGCTAGGGGAATGAGGTGGAGCACATGCATTCAGCCAGATCATTACAGCCTTTACCCATTCACGATCAGGGGTGGGAAGGCATCCCCAGGGATTTCATCACCAGGTTATTAAAGATGCAAGGGAAGGATTTCATCTATGTCACGGTGGACCGACTCACCAATCTTTCCCACTTCTCCACCATTCCTTTAGACTACTCAACAACGCAGGTGATCGAGTTATCTTTTAGGGAGATGTTCCATTTGCATGTGTGGCCTAAAGCCATCGTCAGTGGCAGGAATGACAGATTCAAGGGAAGTCTCTAGCAGGCATTTTCTAGGTTGGTATGTACCAAGCTGACCTCGAGTACTAGTTACCACCCACCGATCGACGGACAGATTGAGTTTGGTTGGTAGTTTGGTCATTTACATTTACATTTATTATGTTAATGTGATTATTCATAAGTTTTCATGTCATGTGTTTCATATTTTTATCTTATGATAGGGTATAATTAAATTATGGTATCAAAGTTGGTTATTGAAGAGGAATTCAATGGAAAAATTGAAGAAATTTTCAAGTGCCCCACCATCCCAGAAGGAAAATGGGTGGTTGGGTACATTACATGATCGAAGAATTTAAAAAAGAATTATTGTTGATCTCGGTGCGCAAGCAAGCTCTAAAATAAATTATTTATATATATATATATATATATATATATATATATATATATATATATATATATATATAAAATCTGCCTCCATGTATCCCCTCTCTAATGGAATTAGGAACTTTGCTGAGTTAGAAGAAATCTTAGGAAACCTCTTGTATTCCATGTTTTTTTTATCTTATTCTTGTACATTAGGTACCTATTCATAGTCATTCTCTCAATGGGGGAAGGAATTGCTTCTATGTCGACTATAGGATAGGGTGTATTTATTTTAATTTTTATATTACTTGTTATAAAACACTTTTGGATTTTCTCTATCTTTCTCCAGAATTCTCTCGATATATTGTATCCCCATACTTCACAACCATATAAGATAATATCAGTGATGAGAGTATCAAAGAAGAGTTTCTTCTTATCCCATAGCTAAAGGTTTGCTAACTTACAATTGTTTTTAAGTCCAGTATAATTTTTAACCCTCCTTTTATCCTTTACTCAATGATATAGTTCTAGTTAATCTTGTGATGAAGATTGATTCCAAGATATTTGTATTAATTCACTTGCCGAAGCTTTTGTTGTCATAAATGAAGTTAGCGTAAGTGACATTTTTGTATTTTATTATTATAACCTTTGTTTTTCAATGTTAACAATCATACTTGTACTAGAGAAAATATTCTTGAGGATTTTTTAGTTAATTTTTGAGATCATAAGTATTCCTCGCCATAATAACAATATCATTAGTGTAACTTAGAAGGATGATGACTATACTAGTGAGATTCAAGCTAGCACAAACTTCTTCCAAAAAACCCTCCAACTTGTTAATGTATATGCCAAAAAGTGTAGGGGACAGGGGATAACTGTAGTATACCTAGGGAGGTACCCAATGGGAATGTGGTTATGTATTATTAGTGGAAGTCATTTAATATATGAGAATGTGGTCATTCAATGTATGGTGGACTAGGTCCACTATATTAATAAAGGCCCACTATGGTAGTTAGATGTAATAAATGTGAGAAGGCTCTTTAGAAGGTTCCTAGGAGATAGAGCGAGATATATAAGGAAGTGTAAGCAATGTAATGAAATATAGTGAATAATATTGTGAATGTATCAAGCATTGATTGAGGAGTGTTATCCTTCCTTAAGGATTAATATATGGTGATACCCTACCTCAAGGGTTTTGTCTACATTCTTGTGTTTAATATTTTGGTGTTTATTATTGGTATATTTCTGAAGTATATAGTCAGATCTATTCAGGTACTTAACAATTGGTATCAGAGCACTTTCCTTGGCCAAAGAAGGGGAGAATTTTTTGTCTCTTTTTGCAATTTTTTTCTAGAAAAGAAAAAAGGGCGACGCACTTTAGGTTTATATATGAAATGTTTTTAGCATAATTTGGTCAAAAGAATTGGATATTTTAATTCCTCACGGAAAAATACCCAATTTAAAAAAACAATAAGACAAAACGAAGTCTGGGAAGTAAAGTTATGAGCATTTTAAATTCGGCCATTTTTCAAGGTTTTTCCGGAAAACGCCACGCAATTTGCACAGTAAGTTAATTTTAAGCTTTATTTTTTGTTGAAGATTTATTCCAAGCATGATATTTTTTACTAGAAGAGATGATGCCCCTAGTATTGAATAATTTATACAATCTCACAAGTCCTTATGGAAAGAGAATTGGAAATCTTTTGTAGACTGGGGTTTCAAAGATGATGCTCTCATATGGTGAAAATCATTTCACCATTATGAGTGGATGTCACTTTTTGAGGAAGCACTTGAAAAATTACTTTTAGACAAGTGGTCTCATACAAAGAGTAAGGAGAAAGACAACACCAAGAGTTTATTTTCATGTGGAAAATATGTATTACAAGTTCATGGTTGTATTCATAAAGAAAATGTCATTGTTTCTATTAACCCTAGTTGCCAATTTTTTTTTATCAATATTCAGTTGGTTAATAGATTGCAAGTTCCTGCAAAGAATATTCACAACACACAGGTTGAGGGTGAAAATGTTCAAATTTTTAAATATTCGAAGATCACCATGGAGAAATATGTGTTTCATTCTGATTTTCATGCTATAAATATGGATGATGAAGATATTGTTTTGGGATATCCTTGGATGGAATCAGTTGGTACAGTTAATATTAATGTGAAAAATAAGTTTCTAAAGATTTGGTATAAGAAAAAGAAAATCACATTGTAGGATGTGTCTCTTAGTCAAAATGATGGGCCCACAGTGACTAGCAAAGAATTTATTGTTGAGTCCGAAGTTGAATCGGAGGCAGAGTCTACAGAAGGAAATGAAGAAAAACCATAGGAAGGAAACCATTAGAAATCTAAGGAGGTCTTAGGCTCAAAGACACGATGTGTTGCAGATTTGAAGAAAAAAGAATAGATTCGTATAGTTGTTGTATATCGCCATCCACATCATATAGAAACATAAGAGTCATCTAGGCAAGGGCATGACAATCAACACATTTATGCACCAGCAGGGAAACATAAAAGAAACCAATCAAGAGAAGGTGCATGGAGGAATCCTATCACTATGAGAAGAGATCATGATAGAAAAAAAATACGATGGCAACCGTGACATAAGAGCAAGAGCAAGGTAGCAAGGTAGCAGATGGACATCATGTTCGACTTCCATTGGGATGGATGGATGGTCATACTTGGTACCAGTTGGCTACATTGCTTATCTGGTCATATTGTATGGTTTTTTCTTGTGTTTCAAGGATGAAACATGTGAAGGGGGATGGAATGTAGTATACTTAGGGAGGTAATATGGGGTACCTTGGGAGGTACCCAATGAGAAGGTGATTATGTATTATTAGTGGAAGTCATTTAATATATGAGAATGTGGTCATTCAATGTAAGGTGGAATAGGTACACTATATTAATAAAGGCCCACTATGGTAGTTATATGTAATAAATGTGATAAGGCTCTCTAGAAGGTTCCTAGGAGATAGAGAGAGTTATATAAATAAGTGTAAGCAATGTAATGAAATATAGTGAAAAATATTGTGAATGTATTAAGCATTGTTTGATGAGTGTTATACTTCCTTAAGGATTAATATATGGTGTTACCATACCTCAAGGGTTTTGTCTACATTATTGTATTCAATATTTTGGTGAATGGTTTGGTGTTTATTATTGGTTTATTGATGAAGTATATTTGCAGATTATTCAAGTACTTAACAATAAACTTGTGTAACTCCTATATTATAATTGATTTCTTCTGAACAACCTTTAGTGTTCCTAAACTTGGAGATAACATTCTCATACAATCTTATGAAAAAAACTCTCAACTCAAGAGGAACTTTTATCTCTTCTAACTTGTTCCAAAGGTTAGTCCTGGGGATGTTGACAGATCCAAATGTCATGTCAAGAAGGTAAGGGAGAACGCCCGATGGCAAGTCCCAGTTAGACCTAATCTCGTTTGAGGTAGTGTTTCCAACTAGTATGTGGGTTTGGTTGCCACTAAGAATTAAAATAATAAAAAGGGGAAAGTGATCCAGGAGGATCCAAGAATGCTCAAAAATTGATCTTCTCAAATGGTGATTTTTTTAAGAGGATTCAACCCTTGGTTTGTTGTGATACCATGTTGATATTTTACCACTCTACTAAACACTCAACAATTAATTCAAATAAAATCACTTTATCTACTAAAATCACACCTGAGTAATCAACTAAACATGCAGTGGAATAATAAACAAGGAAACCAAATCAAGCACATAAGAACACCAAGAATTTCAGGTAAACCTATGGAAAAAAACTCTTGAGGGAATACCAGTCCAATGATGCTTTTATTAAGTTCAATTTAGGGATCCCGTAATAGGGATAATGGCCCATTGAGATAATTATACACTACATACAAACCTATAAACTTATATGTTGTCATACGACATGTATTAGCACGTCTTCCAATGCATCCATGACTTTCCCTTCTCTGTCCCGTGAATGTCCACACATTTCCCTTTTATGACCCATGGATATTCATGCTTGTCTCCTATGAGACCCTTTGTATGACTCTTCTCTTCCCTCTGGTCTCTATATTTTGAAACCCACCTATGGTTTCTTCTTCTCTCTCTCTCCTCCTTGACCTGTATGACCTCTAGATGGAATTCATTCTCAACCTATTAAATATATTGAATCACGATCCTTTTTTATTCAACCCTCTCATCAATACTTGGATGAACTCTCTTCACCCAACTAGTGAGATATCCTCACTCTAGTGTAAAAAAAATTCCTTCTTTGATCCTACACTCCTTAATAGAGAAATTTCTTCTTTTATATCCTCAACCTTGGTCTCTCACCAATTTTCTCACAAGTGAATCTCACACAAGTCTCTACCTTGGTCTCTCACCAACTCTCTTGACTTAGACCTCTATTCAATAGTCCTGACCATGTCAAATCCATCAACTCAAGTCTATGACTTTGATCTCTCATCAAAAGTGACTTCTCCTATACCCCAACCTTTCTTTTATAATCATGATTTACAATATATTTATAATCTTCAAAGTGATTTATGGTTGATATTAATTCTCACACCCACTTAATATTTATATTACATGTTGCATACTAATCATGTCCTTAAATAACTCAATTCACTAATAAATACAATTTTACTTTAATTAATTTATTCTAACTAAAGTAAAATTAAGAGTAGAATATTTTCGATTACTTCCACATGCAAAACACATGCCTATGTGGAAGTACTTGTCCAATGCTACCAAAACATCAACACTACCTCATAGCAAGGAAGGTAATTCTCCCACCTATATTTTTCTCTATCTTCGTTACCAAATCTACTACCATGCCTGCTCTCCAATGCACCTAAATGGTTTCTCCCTCTAACACAGAAGTTATCCATGTCATGATGGTCTGACCTGTCTTAGAAGACTCACTACTTATGAGAATTCTCCTATAAGTCACCTACTCCTGAGCATCCTGCATGGCCATCTCATACCATGAATCCCTTTTGATTGACTTGGAAGGATACTCCTTCCCACATGAACCTGAAGGTTGACTCCCTCTGAGTTTCTCAACCTTTAGAGCTACCTTCGCCATGTTCTATGTCACTATGCTACTGGAAATTTCTCTCATAGGATGGCCATTTAGGATATATAAGTTTCTCTCTCTAACACCAAAGACAAATACTTTGTTTGAGCTAGATCCTCTAGGCGTGATAATAACCTTTCCATTTTGAAACGCTAAGTCAACTCCCTTGAGTTCTGGAACCCATAGCACATCCTGCACTCTCAATGTGCCTCCTGACTCCATCTGGAATGGCGTTATTCCAAATCTCTTCACTGCATGCTTGGTCCCCATACCAAATTACACATGCACATTTGAGTCAGAATCTATGAATCTCTCAAACACCTCTCATGCTCCTATCATATGACATGTGGCTCCACTATTTATCAACCATGAATCAAATGATATGATGCCACAAAATTTTGGGAAACAAGTAAGAACTATGTATGCTCAAATTTCTTGAAAAACTCATCCACTTGAGCCTTTGTGAACACAACTACCTCTGATTTCATTTCATTTCCCCCCTTATTCCTTTGCGTACATTGACCTGCATAATGTTTAAAATTGTGACATGAAAATCACTTGAATTTTCTCATGTCCTTATTCTTCTTTCCATCTTGAGTGGTCGACTCTCCATTGGAAATATTCTTAAACTTTCCCTTCCTTGCATTACTGGAAAGAGAAAAGTTATTATCATGGATCCTCTTCAAACCATCCCTGGACTCTAACTGAGTCTCCTCCAGAATACAATTATTCGATAGTCTATCAAACCCTGGCATTGTCTCTTGTACACAGAGCCCTGCAGAAAATGTTCCCAAGACTTGGGAAGACCTCTCAATGATACATTCACCAACTCAACATCATTTATTGTCTCACCAATCATTGCAAGATGATCTCATATCTGCGTAATATTCATTAGATAATTCACAACAATGTCCTCATTGGACATCCTAACAACTTGAAGCCAGTGCTTCAAATGTAGCAACCTGCCTATATTCTTGTTTTGGTATAGACTCACCAAAGCATCATACATTTCCTTGGCAGATTTCTTCTCAAAAATGTGCATAATCAAGTGATCCTTTACGCATTCTAGAAACACTCACTTGGCCTTCACTTCCTTCTTCTTGTGAAATACCAATTCATGTGGATCCATAGGAGATGCAACTACAACTTCAACATACTCTTTGAGATCATTCTCCTCTAACAGAAGAAGAGTCTTTGCCTTCCAAAATTGAAAGTTTGTTGCCCCTTCTAACATGTCCTCAATCTTCAATGCGTTCACCATATTTAATATCCAATATGATAACCCTATGCTAGAACTACCTGTACTATCATGTATGACCTATCCACGACTTGTCCTTCTTTGACCCTCAGATATTCGTGGCATGTCCTTCTGTGACCCGCAAATGCCTCTGTATACCTACAAAAACACATTTTCCACCCAATACTATTGTTGAAAATATGTCCTTTGATTTATCTTATTGGTTATCTTCCTGATAAGATCTGTCCTCTTGGTTTCCTCCCTTTAAGGACTAGTCTCTCTCTTTCCTTCAAAGCCTCAGCTATGATACCATCTATATTTTCCTAAGTGGATTAAACCCTTGGTATGCTCTAATTCAATTTTGATATTTTACCACTCTACTCAACACCTGGTAGTTAGCTCAAATAAAATCACTTTATCTACTAAAAGCACAAATGAGTAATCAACTAAACATGCAACAGAAGCATAAACAAGGAAACCAAATCAAGCACATAAGAACACCAAGAATATTTTGTAAATCCCTGGAAAAAACCCCAGAGGGAAAACCAATCCAATGGCACTTTTATCAAGGTTAATTCAGGGCTCCCATAACATGGATAATGTCCCACTAAGAGAAGTATGGATTATACACAAACTTGGAAACTCTTGTGCTGCTATACAACCTATACCAACACATTTTCCAATGCATTCATGACTTTCCCTTCTCTGGCCCACAGATGTCCGTGCCTTTCCCTTCTCTGACCCACGGATATCCACGCATGTCTCCTCTGAGACCCGCAGATGTGTATGGAAAGCACATATGGAAACCTATGTATGACTCTTCTCTTCCCTCTGGTATTTTTCCTTTGAAACCCACCTATGGTTGCTTCTTCTCTCTCTCCTATTTGACCTATATGAAATCTGTATGGAATCCATTCTCCACCTATCCAAGATATTGAATCACCTTCCTTTGTGATTCAACCCTCTCATCAATATTTGGATGAACTCTCTTCACTCAACCAGTGAGATCTCCTCACTCTAGTGTAAGCAAAAGTCCTTCTTTGCTCCTACAATCCTTACTAGAAAAATTCCTCTTTTGTTGTCCTTAGTCCTGGTCTCTCACAAGTGCATCTCACACAAGTCCCTACCATTTTATCTCAAAAATTCTCTTGACTTTGACCTCTCATCAATAGTCCCAACATGTTGACTCCCTCCACACAAGTCTCTGGCCTTGATCTCTCATCAAAAGTGACTTCTCCTATACCCCAAACTTTCTTTTATAATCATGAGTTACAATCTATTTCTAATGTTCAAAGTGATCTATGGTTGATATTACTTCTCACAGCCACTTAAGGTTTATATTACATGTTGCATGCTAAGCATGTCCTTAAATAACTCAATTCACTAATAAATACAATTTGACTTTAATTAATTCCTTATAACTAAAGTAAACTCAAGACTAGAATGTTTTTTACTACTTCCACATGAAAAACACATGCCTATGTGGAAGTACTTGTCCAATGATACCAAAACATCAACATCAAATACTCTTGAAAATGACTTCATTGCATAGAGCTCGACGATAGCTTTCCAACAATGCAAAAATCACCTCAAAGGGAGTTCATATGTGAAAGTTACGAACCTTCAAAGTTTTGGTCAAACAAGGTCAAAAAGTGAAAGGGGGTGCCACATGGCACCAATGGAAGGTTGAAATGTGTCACATCTATATAGGTCCATACAACACTTATGTGGTAGCACCATAGGGAAACACGTGGCATATCGAGTTGGAAAGGCGACAGGGAAACCATATAGTCTGAGTGGACCAATCATATTTTGACACATGGCATGTTAACGCAGGAAACAAGTGGAACAATGAGAGACTACCATGTGCCAATCTCCCACTGGACTTATATGGCTCGGTTTATCAAAAATTTCATGTGTTGATCGGAGTCGAATCCCTGAACTCACGCATACAAATCCAATTCCTTTTCCATTACACCACCACTATGTCACTTAACCATTTATGGCATGAAATATATTTAAGATTGTTTGGAGATTTAATCAGCGGGAAAAGGACTGAGGGATAAGATCCCAACCCATGGTCTATGTATTGCAATGCAATTGTAACCTATATTCATGTGGGAGGTTCAAAAATTGGTCAATAACACAACTATATTAACATATAGTTTCAACAAAATACCGTAATATATGACATGGTCAATGAGGTTTGACCCTGCAACCCACCACATAATATTCAAACGTTTTAGCCACTACAACCAAAACGCCCCTTGTTACAAGAATTTACCAACTATATAGTTATTGCTTTCCTATGGTTCCAGTAGGAAGTTAGGGCATACACCCTATTTAAGCCAATGACTAGATTGAGGTAAGGACCAAGTACAAACATGGATTTATGTGCCATCATCGTAATTCATGCCAATTTGTGACATGGAATTTTGTTCCACATATGATTTCCTTGATTTGCATGCAAGAGGTGTCCCCAGTTTTTGGTTTTCCTTGTTTTGCGTGCTATTAATTTCTTTGAGAGAAGCATATAGTGTTTATACTCATTTTTCTCATAATTTCGAGAGGAATCTAATGGTGATTTTAGTTTTGTGTAAAATTGTTTTATATGAAAGTCTTATCTCATTTTGTCATTAATGAGACCCATAGTCTCGTTATGTGTACCAAAGGGGATTTTTGAGCACCTGTTCAGAACATAATCAAGTTTATACTCATTTTTCACATAATTTCGAGAGGAATTTAGTGATGACCTCAATTTCTAGGATTGAACAACAAAATTGAACAGTGTCTTCAAAAACTTGGTACTTCTAAGTCCATTCATTGCAATTCTGGCATTTGAGCATTAAAGAGCGGTCTCACTGGTTGAAAAGGAACCCAGAGACGTATCCCAAGATGGGTGAACTCCGTTAGCAAATTGTTTATGTGCCATTTGAATTGTCGTTGATCTTATTTTACTTCATTTCAACATTTTATTTCTGAAAGTTATTCATCATTGTTATTGAAGTTTATGGATAAGTAAGAAATTCACATGTTATTTGCAAATAGTCAAACACGATCTTCATTTCATGAATTTGGTCGGATGTTTAAAATGTACTTAAGAAATAATTGACATCTAAGGATTTTTGGGTCAGAAAGGCAATGAAATTTCCCTGAAAGAGTTCTAATTAATTATAAATCTACTCTAAATTGAAAGCAAACTAGTCTAACTTAACTACTTCTAACCTATCCCACGAGAGAAAAACCAATAGGTGAGCACAACTTACAATGATACTCTAAAAACGGAAATGGTTCATGGCATCCAATAGTATGTTATAAAAATAATATTGCAAATATTATCTAAAATAGTTGAAGAGGAAACCTGTAACATCATCCATGTACTCATTAAAAATTATAACAACATAAGAATTCTAAATACCATGCACAGAAATAGTCCATGTGATCAATACTCAAAAACATTAAACAACAAATAAAAGTGTAGAGTAGTCCCACAAGAATTTGCAAACAATTATGAATTCAAAAATTCCTTCTTCTCTTCATATATTCATAAATAAGAGTATCAGTTTGTTAGAAAAACAGGACCGCGGAGCAATAAAATAAAACAAATGCAAAAACAAAAAACACAAAAGAAACACAATACAAGAGAGACACAGATTTACGTGGTTCACCCAGTGTGGGCTACGTCCACCAGAGAAATTGCCAGGTCCTTCCTTTATTATTATCCAGCAAATGAAGGGATACAACCTACAGCAAAAACCCGTTGTAACTTCCTCT
>ML809530.1:12647-44883 GCA_009831015.1 Picea engelmannii | reverse complement strand
TTTATGTAGTTCTTTGATATTTCTTCTCTACAATGCCATAGGTCTGATCAAAATTGGATGTGCCAAGTGGAATTTACAGTAACTTCCCCACAACTTGTCGATTTTTGGCCTTTCCAGGAGATCTCACTTGTATAGCATGCCCCAGACAAAATAATTGATATAAAATTCTGAAACTTGCACCAAAAATACTACAGAATATCCATGATCCAATGAAACCAATACCATGCAATTTGGATACTCTAGGAAGAAGTTATGATTGTTTTACCTGGAACACCTTATTAAGACTAGTCAATAGGACTAGTCAGATACCCTATCTTACACAGGGTGTATCTACAAATTTAAGATGACCCAGAAGATGAAATTTTTACCACATATACCTTACTAGTTTCTGTAAATAGCCTCCATATTTTAGGGTTTGAAACATTATAGAAAAGTTTTTATAGAAAAAATTCTGCAATGACGCAGTTCAGGATGATTCCATAACCCTATCTTGTATAGGTTGTATCTCTGAAAGTATAATGTCTCAGGAGCTGAATTTTGAGCCCAACGTACCTTGATCCATCTACTAAATATCCTCCAAGACGTTCCTTCTGAAATGTTTTAGAAAAAAAGTTATAGCGAAAATTCCAAGGTATCTTAGATGTAGCGGCGAAACCCCAAGACCTTGAGCTCTGATACCATATGTTAAGAACCAAATATCAATATAGCATAGAAAATACTCAGAAAAAGTACTCAATGCCTTGAAAGAGAGATAATTTCAGATAATAAGCCTCTTTGAGGGGGCAAACTCCTTTTACCCCACTTAAATGTTCAAGTACAAGATGATTCAAAATGAAAATGTCTCCTTGGTATATATAGGAGACTAGGAGGTGTAATTACAACTAATGGCCTAAAGCCGACATAAATGAAATAACATTACTAATATAATATGCCCCAATTAAGGGGTAATGAGCCAATATTAGGGCTTAACAAAATAAAATGTCGATCTGCACTGAGCATCATCAAAGGTCTGAACCAGTGTAGCATATTCGAAGTCATGCGAGGCTCACACTATATGGCTATCTTCATTTGATTGTAATAGGTATGAAAAACATCATTTGACTACCATTTTTTATTCATGTCACTTGATTACCACAGTGTACTGAACTTCACGGCCAATGGTTCAAAAGGCTCGATGTCCAGGAAGTTCATACCTTCCGGCATCTCCCAGGCAATAAAGGATATAAGAATCAAGAGCCAGATGAAATGAAATTTGTATCCTTGATCTTGTGCTTCTCTACAGTTGAGTTCAAACTGGTTCACCAGGTATTTAACCCAGTTCATTTGAAGGCCTTCCGCACACTTCCTTGCGAGGTCGACTACAAAATCGGTGACTTGGGTGGGTCAGCTCTTTCTCACTAATTTACCTACAATCAACTGACAGGAAAGGCACATTGCACCACTCTGGATAGAAGCTACCTTGTAGCCTCGCGTTCCCTTCTCGACATCACCATAAGTGTCCTTGATCTTCTGTGCTAGAGTGTGATCCATGGCTTTTCCTAGGTAAAAATTTTGTGGGTTGGGTCCTTGCATACTCAAGCCCATGATCTGATTGATCAGCATTGGATGAACTGTTATACAATGGTTTAACCACAAATAGCCTCCATGGTAACAAGACAACAACAACTTGACACATGCATTCACCTCCTTGTGTCATCTGAAGTGACGAATCTTCATGATGTTTAACAGGATGGACTGCACGTGGTTCATAGTCCACAACTGGGGGATTATCTTCAAATTATTCCCCTTAGTTATGGTCAAGTACTTATGCAGGGCGAGCATGTTATAGACTTTGCAATCTCCAAGGTTGAAGTCGCTAAACTTCAACGCTGCAATATTATCTTGGTATTCTCGAAATGCACATATCCCCTTCGAGAGGTACACCATAATCAAGGTGTATTTGAAATCCCTGGGCACGCTGTCTCATTTTACTGTGTCGCTTAGAGGTGGAATATAGGTGGGTAATATAATTGGGATCAATTTGTCATTCGCTAGATCATCCCTGTGCTTGGTTCACTTTTCATTAGATGGTCGAGATGGTCCGGCTCTGCGAGAAGTGGACAGAGAGGCTGGTAGTCCTCTCATTGACGATGCTTGTACACCTGTAGACATCGACATGACTCTTTCAGTCATGAGGTCGATCATAACTTCTTCAACAATTTTCTCGGCAGAGCTCAACTCGTTCGACATACACACTCAGGGTTAACAATATTGGGTTCAGGGAGTATCTTAGACAAAGTAATAGGATAGAGGGAAATAGCACAATGACCACTATGTAAAATCAACAAGTATACGAGCTCAAATTTGTGATTGGCAAAAGTGTTCTCGGTGCATGGAACTACGGGATAAATAGGTAGCTCAACAATGGGTCGCTTGCAACGGGTATGAAGCCTTCATTAACTCTGTTCTGTCCATTATGGCATGGTCCCAACAGTCGAATGGTGAGTTGTCTATCCATAAATGTTTTTCTACCCATTCAAAGCATTGGTCTAACGGTTAGAATGTCCCCAACGACTATATTTCTTTGTCATGGCGAAGTGCCATGTGTCGTTGTTTTGATATCCCGACGAAGCTCCAATTTTGCAAATTTCCCTTCTGCGAGGTTTCCTCTGGAACCTTCTACAACTTTTCGATCTTAACTCTCTTCTTACTTAGCTTTCTAGCCCTCTTCCCAGTGAGCTTCATCTCGGTAGGACTTTTTCCATTCTGATTCATATCTTCTTTTGGCATAGGTACTTCGCGCTGTTGAGATTATTTTCTAAGATTCGAGGGTGATCTTTGTTCTTTATCTGGAATAGGTACTTCAATATTCTGTGGGTCTTCTAGTGTTCTTGCAACTTCAACATCCAGGTCTTTGGTGTTAAATATCTTCGATCTGTTCTTCTATTCTTCAATCAAGTGTGCGATCCTTCTAGTCATGAATTATTTTAACTCTTGCTTCTTCTGCTCTAAAACTTCTTCTTCTTCTTGCCTTCTGGCCTGATCTCTTTCAATCCAAGGTTTTCCTAGTAGCATGGTAAATGGGACACTATTCTCAATAAATCTAATAATCTCAAAGTCTTCCTCTATCAAAGTTCCATTTTCATTCATAGGTATCCAGGTGAGATTTCCACATAGGTTTATCATATTTCCTTTGAATAGTCCTATTCATCCTAAGAAAGGAATCATAGCAGGCCTCCTTATAGCTTCCCAAGTTCTCTCTGTCATGATATTCACCTGCGTTTCCTTATCTAGAACACAGTTAATGCCGAAGTCTCTTATTCTTGCTTCAAGGCATTCTTTTTCTTTGAAGATCTCTGATAATATGACATGTCGTTGGTCATTTAGGGTTTATTTCATCTGTAGCAATACTTTCTCGGATTCTTTTTGGGATTCTATCATAATCTTAGTTTATGAATCTGCCTTAGGGTTTTCTTGTCTCATGTTCATTTCTTCAAGCTTAGCAAACATTCTAGGACAATCCAATACTTAATGGTCCAGAACTTTGCAACAAAGACAACTAGGTCTTCTCCCAGGGCATTCCTTAGCAAGATGTCCCAGTTTTATGCAACTGTAATAGAGGGTTAATCCTCTCTTTCTTTTAAATGATCCCCAGCCTTTTCTGCACTGTGCGATAGGATCATGGTAGCTAACCTGCAAACATTTTTTTCAAGGGTACTGCATACATTTATTAGTCCAAACATTATTTTTATGCATAGGTATAACATATTTTTCACTATTCTTATCAGATCTACTCATATCAAATCTTCTTTCATCTATTAATACCCTAGTTTCCAAGCCAGGATAGAATCTATCAAACATACCTAGATCCATACTGTTGAAACAAAAATTTCTACTTATCTTACTTCTACAAAGCACAAAGCTTTCAGATCCAGAACTTTTCAATATTCTTACCTTTATTAAAGAACAAATCTTTCAGATCTTACCTCTTTTAATAAAAAAGTCTCATTTTTTCCTTTCTCAGAGCACAAAGCTTTCAGATCTTACCTCTTTTCTTCAGATTAGATTTATTTTCCTTAGCACAAAGCTTGTCAAACTAAGTGGAGTACTGCGCACTAGAGAAACAAATCTACACACAAAGATTTCACAATTTCAGGTCAAATCCTTGCACAAAGATTCTTCTTCCTCAGTTCCCAACAATCACAGCTTCAGGTTTCAGCAATGGAACCATTTGTTGGCATAGGGGAATAACTAGGGTTCAACGCTACAATAACGCACCAACAAAACCCTAACTACCAGCCCTTTCAGCAACACCTGTGAAGCAAATGAAGTCTCACCCGAGGTAGAGGCAGGGGTGGTTGCAGGACTCAGGTGTCTACAACCTTAGCTGGGACACAGATCTGGGATTATAATACTTAATAGAGCACTTAGCATCGTTAGTTCATCATTATTTACCCAATATCTACTTCACAGATAAAACAAAGCATCACAACATTCACCCTGATCTAATGTATTTAAGCACTTAGCATAAAGAAATGGATCAAATATAGTAGATTTAAGCACTAAGAACATTCACCTATATTAGATCTAACATCCAGATTCATCATAAACACAACACATAAACATATCTATCTATCTATATCTATCAAGCACATTGAAAATAACACATAAATACATCAGAACACTGCACATAGAAGAATAAAATAGTATTTATGTGGTTTGCCACCACCCTAGAGCTACGTCCACCAACTCTTCTTCTTTATTAGCTTCAATTAGTTGTCTACATGCACAGAGCCATAGAAACCCTACTCTGCATAGGACAGGAGATCTGCGCAGCTCACTAGATCCTCCTTCCTTGCATTACAACATAAATCCCTTCACAGTCTCTTACAATGACTTGCACTTAGCTGTGCAAGTCTCACACAGTATGCACGAAGCCTTACAATTCTTGATCACACGGATCCAACTCTTAGCACTTAGCCAACTTGCACACTCTCTTCTTCTTACATTTCCTAGCCTTCTATTTATACATACAAAATAGGCCTAAACATGGGCAAACCCATGGGCCGACATCCCATACCCATTACATATTCCCAAATCCAAAAAAGGACCCAAAAAGGGGTCGAGATCTAGCGATCTCTGCTTCATCTTGTGCTCCATCTTCGACAGGCTGTTGAAGTCCCAAAATAGGTCAACATGACCAAGAATCTCCCAAAACTTGGTCAAGGGCCAACAATGGATGTGAGACTTCTTTTCTAAACATGGAGAGTCTATACCAGATAGAGAGACAAAACATATTCCAGATAATAATTTCTGAAGGAATGAAATCTACAAGTTATACAAAGAATATGTTAAAAGTGTTGAAGGAAATAATAATTTTATTTCATATGCATATTTTACAATAGTATGGAAGAGACAATTCGACAATGTCTATATTCCTAAGACATCAAGGATGGGGATTTGTAGTATATATGCTTCTCTTAAAGAAAGAAGAGATAAATCTAAACGGGTAGAAAGAGGTATATATTTACAATTTTTTTTGTTTAAATTCGATAGTTATCAACTATGAAAAAATATTATCAATATTTTCATTTTGTGTCATGTGCAGATTCTATATTCAAAGCACTTCAAGAACACATGAATCAACAATCAAGTGAAAGGAAACCATTGTACAAACATAGAAAGAAGTGTTATGATGCTCCAAATAAATATATGGTTTGATAATTGATGGCATGGACCAGAAAAAAAAAAACTTCTGCCACATTTTATCCTTACACCAAAAAATTTACAGGAAGATAATTTCATTCAGCTTCACTTGGTTGGTTGTATGGTTTTAAATGGAACAATGTGTCTAAGGGTTTACTTCACAGCTCCAAATATTCATAATGTTGCAAATCTGACTATCACCATAATTCATCATGTGATCAGTCATTGGTCTGGTAATATTCCTCAAGTTCTATATCTGCAGTTGGACAACAGTAGTCGTGAAAACAAAAATCAAATTGTCTTTGGATTTCTCATCATTCTTGTTGAACTAAGAATATTTCAAAAGGTTAAAGTTGGTTTCCTTCTTGTTGGATACACGCATGATCATATTGATCAAATTTTCAGTTGTTTTTCAGTAACATTGAAGAGGAAAAATGTTGGAATCCTACCATCATTAATTTAATGTATTTAGAAATCATACATTCCAGAGCCTATTTTTCAGATATTAGAAGAAACTGTTGACATGCGAAGATTTATCCAGGGATCACATGCCGAAGAAAAAATTATTGAGCAGTTTAATGGCATTAGCTTCCAACATCAATTTTGCTTGAAAACATTTGATGGGAAAACACTTATATGGGGCATGAAGTATTCAACTACTCTAGAATGGGAGCCTTCATCAAGTTTGGAATTTTTGAATTTCATTCCAGATCATCCAATATTTGCATCAAATTTATTGTTATTACAATTAGTTTATGAAATCCATAATTCATGAAGGCATAATAGAGATGTAGATTATTTTGAATGCTTGGAGGAAATAAAAAAATTCCATTAAAGATACATATGAGTACTTTGATGTTGTTTATTCTGTTTGGTGGGAGTCTTTTTTCAATGATAAAAGTGACATAATTTCAAAATCAACAAATGAAGATACATTTTTGAAGACTCCATTTATTTGGCCACAAAATAGGTCAAATGAATCTGTAGAAAGAAACATCGTTGAACAACAAAAGTCTCAAGATACTATTAAGTTTTCACGGGTAGAGGAAAGAGAAATGTATATTGGTTCTAGAAGATTACGTGCACAATGTGAATCCATGGAAGATCTTTATAGGCGTTCAACATAAGATATTAATGAGGGTTGCATGATTACAGTCTTAGCGACTGAATATCCACATGGTTATCCATTTTGGATTGCAAAGGTTACAAGGATCGATAAAGAAAATGAAGATGTTATAGAAATTGAAGTGCATTGGTATGCAATAAGTACACACCCATTCAATGGTGTGTACAAGAAATATATGGTGGTTGAAAAAAATAACAATAGAAAGAGAAAAAGAAAGGGTAAAAATATAATTCGTCATCGCACCGACCTCTTCAAATTAGAGGATGTTGACATACTTGTCTATGAATTCAATTTGAAAAAGAGAGGAACTCTTTTCTCCAGGACCATAGAGATTATCAAGAGGTTACTTCCATGAGAGATAAGTGCAAGATGGGATTCTGTTGAACCTAGTCGTAGATCAAAGAGTCTTTTGAAATCTGAAATGTTGGGCATACATGTAGACTTAGATGGTGAACTCATTGATAATAGAGAAGAATATGGATCATTGACATCTTCATCCACTCATTCATCCGAAGACAATGTATATTATGATGGTGTGTCATAATCCATGGATGAATTTGATTATGTGTATGAAATAATTTATGTATTTTTTTATCAATATGACGTTTGTATGGTAACCATAAATGAGTGTTCTTAGTTACATGTGATCTTACATGAAGTTATGAATCATTTCTATGTTTTATGAATTATATGTTTTTATTATGGACAATATATAACAATTTTTTTTAGCTTTTCTGTTTTGAATATGAACAATGTTACGAAATAATTTATGCTTCATTAAATGTAATTTGTATAGACTTGCTTATTTAAAATAAAAAAATATTTTGAAGTTATGTTGAATGTTGACATTTGAAATGGTGATATTTTCATGCCATTATGTATTATCTTGTGGTTGGAGTGATAAACTAACCTTAAAAAAGTAAATATTTAAGGGTTGATTTTATGATTTGGTTTATAACAATGATAATTTTTTACACCACTTTCAAAAATGCGTTAATTTGTAGGTTTTGGTTGAAATGGTACTTGATGCACTAGGATAAGGTTTAAAATGAGGTATAATTTTAATGTTTAGAAAAAAACGTTTTTCTTCTGGTAGCACCATTCTTTGATATAGGTGTTGATTTTAAGGTTTTTTGAAGCAACTATATGCATGTTTTAGGCCATGCTTGAAAAAAAGTTGTAATTTTAACCTAAAAAAAAGGGTGCTACTAGTAGCACCACTTTTTTATTTGAGGGTTAATTTTGTGTCTTTTTATGCAAAAATATGGGTTTTATGGGCTAGATTTCTCATTTTGAGGTCATAGTTCTCATTAAGTTGGTAATATTGTTAACTATACTAAGAGAAGTCTAAAGCTAGAATGTTAGTCATCAAGAGAATGAAAATTGGATGAAAAATAAGAATAGAACCAAGCAACAAGTAAACAATCTAGTGGCAACAACAGAGTATGCATAATATACACAAATGTATTATTGTTCCAACTCCTAGAATCAGGATAAGGGAAAAAAAATTATTAAATAAAATGTTCTCATCAAGTTAAGACCCATCTAATAGATTTTTTAGGACCAAAAATCATCAAGACTATGATGAATAGTGATTAAGAAAATTGATATCTAACCAAGCTTGCATTCCAACAAATTTGAGATTTTATAATGACAAAGATTTCAGATTGTTAAAATGCCCGAAGGGATTGGATAAATATAATAATTCACCTCTAATGGTATAATAATATGAACCCCCTTCCATGGTTTAAAATTAGTCAAAAAAGGAAGTAAACTTATGTACAAATTGAAATAAAGAAAGTGACTCCACTAAACTAAGAGAAAAATCAAAAGAACACTACGTTAGCCATCACTAGAATAATTAATCCTGAAAGATATTCCAACAACATAATATAGATCATGAGAATTATTAGTGTAAGCATTCCCAGTGAAGCCTTGGAAAGTAAATCAAGGGAAATCATTATGCAAGAAAGGTTGACCATTCAACATCAAGCCTAATAGAAAATTTCCCAGGGTAAAGATATGAAATGAATAATAAGTAAGATTGAGTGAAATGATAATCTAGTAAAAAAAAATCGCAACACTATCCTGTAATACAATTATCTTTTAGTGAAAGAAGTAAATTCTTCTGGAAATGTAGTTAAATGGGTTAGTGGAGAAGTTTAGTCAAAACAAATATTCAAATTCATTCATATAAAACATTTCACAAACCCATAAGCTTTGAATATTTCTTGACATGAACAAGTCCTTTGCATATTCTAAAAGGATGACTTTTTCAATAACATAAAGTATATTTCATATTTCTCACCCAAGAACCAATTTCTCTTTGCCATTAGAAAAAACTATTAATCCCAAAGATTCAAAAAATTCAATATGACAAGGAAATGAGGGGATATCGTAGTTATAGAGATCATCATGAATTCAAACATGTTCATTAAAAGAACTCCAAATATCCATTAGATCATAAACCAACATAGGATTACATAAATGCAACTATATTTATGACTAGTTGTTGAGTTGGAGACAATCTAGGTTGACTAATGAGAAATTTACAAAGGAATCTAGGAATTCAAGCTTCTATTAACATTTCCCTAAGTTATCTTCATTAAAGAGAAAAATCATGAGTTGTTGTTTGCATAATTCCTTTCCCATTCTGCATAACAAAAGAAAATGGTATGATCAACTATTATATAGTTTGGAAGAATCTCTTCATCTAAATGACTAAATTATTAAATTATAATTAGACTGGAAGGAAAAATAAAAACCAAAATTAAAATAATCCTAAGCTAAGCATGCTAAGATAATGTAAAATGGAACTAAATTGTCTATTATAAAACTTGTGTAAATGTCAATGTTGTCATCAAGTATCCATCTATTATTCATTCAGTCAAATATCATAGCCTTCTTCTTAAGAGATAAGTGGTATGTGATTTCCCACAATATTTCCTTTAATGAGACTTAGTGTCGTTGATTATTGTGAGATTTGAATCCCTTAGGCACATTGACTTGTTCCTGCAATCAAAATCAATAAATTTAAATGAATGGAACCAAAAAACTATAATTCCATTCATGGTCAAAAGATACACCTCCATTACCAATCCTTTGTCATAAAAAATCGATTCAAAATTACTAACATTTCATCCCAAGGTATGTGTTTCCTCTGATGATTAATGATAATAATGTGAAGCATTAGTATAATCATCTTCAACCATGTGTGAGGAAAGAGGAAATTGCTATGTAAATTGTGGCAATTAAGACACTTTGGTAAGGAGCAAGCAATTTGAGATCACAACCTAGATGGCTTGAACCCCCTCAATCATAAATGAAAGATAGAATTAGAAATCATAAATGAATTAAATGATTAAATCCTTATTTTTAATGAGTTAAAGTTTGACATGATGGAAAAATCCATGAAATTGATATCCTCAAGTTCCCAAGAGTGTTCCAAGTAGAGAAATTATGCATTTCACTTCCTCAAGCTTACATATCACATAGAATATGAAGAAAATGAAGTGAAAAAGAAGAGTGTGTGGTTTGTCTCTTTACTAGATAGGTTTTCCACCCAAAAGAATAAAGCATATAATCCAAAAAACATAATCAACAAGTTCATTAGTAAGAAATATCCAAGATATTCTGACATGACCCAACATTCTCATCTTTCCAAGTTATGCACAAATTGATTTTTTGGGTTCAAGGAATATTGAAGAGTGTGGGGCCCGATAGATCATGAGTTACAACCCTCAATAAATTCACATCTTGAAACTTATTATCATGGATAATATCAAAGAAAATGTTGAAAACTTGAAATTAGAATCTTAGAAGTTGCATTGACATATTCCATTAAGGTATTTACAACTCCAACAATTTTAATGGCTTCAACATTGAGATAAGTGTGTAGTACTAAGCCATGATAAAAATTAAATTACTCAAGATTGTAACTAGAATGAGTGACTTGAGATCAGAAAATACAAAAGATAGAAAGATACTTTTCAAGAAAATATTATGTCTAAAATTCTCATGATGGATGAGACTAGGATTAAATTTTCAATCAGCCAATGAGATTAGCAAATGAAATGGTTCATTCTCAAGAAATTTCTGGAATAGATATCAACAGAAAGAATTAGATAACAATGTTGTCCACAATCTCAAAACATGTTTCCGGACAATATAAAGAATATCTCTCATTGCTTTGTAAAAAGGAAACTTGGATCAAGTAAGAGAAAGATGAAAGATAAACTCGTCATTGAAAAATTAATTGAACATAACATAAGATATGCATACCCAATGCCCAAAAATAAAAGCTAAGGGTATTGAAAGATGGTAACTGAAAAGAAAAATCAACCAATCTTACTAAGATAAGAAAAATATATATAGAAAATTATGTTGGCTGAGAGTAACCAAAGAAAAGTATTTAATGGGAAAGAAACCATTTGACTACTCCAAACCCAAAAGCAATCATGGAAGGAAATTACAAGGAATTGGAGTGGCTTCAATTTCAGATGGAAGAATTAATCACTCAAAATTTCCATTCACTATGTATGGGACCAAAAGCCAAAAACTCAAAGAAACTCACAAAATATTCTAGTTAGAATCATGTAAGGTGACAAAATGATTTAAAAGGTTTTGACATGGTGATTGTGCATGGAATCAATGTTGTGAAAATTACCCCAACACAAAGGAAGGCTTGAGAATGAATTAAAACATTTTTTCCCATATATAAAAATCGATTTATGGGAAAAAACATTAGTGGGAAGGCCTTCGAGTTCTTTCCATATTTGATGAGAATTTCATTCATTGTTCAACCAACAATAATAAAAGGAAAATGAAAACAAAAAATTAATTAAAAAACTATAAAGAAAAGCTAAACTATGCAAAGGAGAGAAACTAGCCTATTCTATCCTACTCATATCCTATGCTACAATGGCTGAAAATAATGAGCTATGTAAAGTCATAATGCCAATGTGTCCATTTGTATAATCCCAAGCCTGCACACATATGTTCATGAGAAACAATTAGTGACAAAACTTGGAATAAAAATAGACTAAAAGTAGGAAGAACTAAAACACCAAAAACTATATTCACCATATTAAATATGTGAAAGTGAGGATTCATGAGAACATTCAATGAATAAGATTCCTCCAACCATGCTTCTATTATATCATAAAATATACCATGATTAACATAGAATTGATGTGGGGGTTTAAGGGAAAGTAGCATACAAAATGAGAACCATGTATAGAATTTATATGAAGTGTACTTGGTGAGAGAATATTTGTGTCGATAAAATTGTTTATGCCTGAAGGAAAACCAAAAAAATGAGGGCATGACATAACCATCGGTGTAGATTGAAGTGCCTCATTGTCTTGGAAAGCCTCCTGGGGCTCATACTTCAAGCAATATTCAACTTGAGATTAACTAGTGGGATCAAAGGATATACATGGACTAGGTTCCACCATGGCATAAGAGATGTCTTCATGAAAGTGGTGAAATCCACTAGTATTAACAATCTCAACTAAAGGGTTACTTGAACAAGAATATTCTCTACTAATAAAAAATGATGATGAAAAAGAAAGAGATATGGTTTGATAAACATCTTCTACAACATCTTCTTCATTCCATGAAAAAGACTAATATTGGATAGTTGTACTAATTTGAAGGGAAAAGGCCTTATCCTCTCCATATTCCATATGCACATTTCCATGATCAATTACTTCAAAAGGGGTCGGCCCCATTGACTTTATTTGAATATCATGGTGGGTGGTTTCCTACAAGGTTAAACCATTAAATAGACCAGGATACAAATAATAATAAGTGGAAGAATTAAGATAACTAAAAGCTTCTTTGAACAAGAAACATTATCAAAAGTGACTCCCTGAATGGTATTTCCTCTCCCTCAAGCACATTAGTGACTAACTGTGAATTGGTAGGATCCACACTAGGATTGGCTTCCCAATCAACACATTCATCCTCCACATGGTTTTCCTCTTCCAAGAAAAAAGTGGATTGTTGTGATAGAAGTGGTATGTCTTTTATTTTGATTTCTTCTCCTTCAGTGAAAAGATCATTGTTAATGTCTTTCTCCTGCACAATATGAAAATATGAAATATCTTCCAAAACATATTTATAGTTAGAAGATAGGAGCAAATCACAATAATTCTTAGAACAAGAAGATTCAATAACTAATCCATCATCAATAGGACCACATTCTTGCTCTATGTCTATCGAACTAGGATACTTTTTAACAACATGACAATTCAAATCAACATAAACTAATTTCAAATTATCAATGGGTGAGGGAGGATTCATGTCTTTAGTATCCATATTTTCTGTGTTGACAAAATGATCAGCATTCATGTCTTTCCCCATAGCTTCATATTCCATTCCTTGTGATGGAGAAGATGAGATATGATAATGAGAACCTGACATAACCATTAGTATGACCCGAAGTGTCCCATTATCAGTAGAAAAACCCTCCTCTTGGTTAGCTACATAAAAATATGAACTCGAATTTATAACACAAGAGGTCTCTTTTTTCGTCATAAGGAAGAAAAAGAGGAATGGAGTGGTGAGAGGATACATATATTTCTTCTGAAAAATAATTCTCTATCTGATCTATATCCCTCATAGTGAAGAAAGATCCAGACATATGGAGTACAACTAAAGGATTTGTTTTTTCAATATTTTCATTTAAATCCAAATCAACGTGTAAAGAAACATTGATACATGATTCATATTCTTCATTCATTGGCTCATATGTTTCATTAGTAAAAGAAACTAAATAGGAAATCAAATCATTGGTAGAAGGTCTATCATTCAAAGGAAATCTATAGAAAAGATGAGTAAATATGATAAAAAAATATTCAACGGATTCATCTTCATTATTTCTAAGATATGATATCTCTGCACATAAGTTATCATAATCATAACTCTCAAAAGCATGCATAAATTCGAGCATAAATTATTCCCATGTGCGAATAGAAGAATTCGACAAAGTCTTGCACCAGCTCTTGACCAGATCTACAAAAGTGAGACTAAACATCCTACAAATGAATATTTGATTAATAATATTTTGAAAAGAACAAAATTTCCAAAATTTAAAAGCATGTTCAGATGTAGTTCTATCACCTTCACCATCGAATTTAAGTTGCGACAATAAATGTAAACTCTTTCTAGGAGGTTTGGGAGGTACAGTACCAGAAAAACATCTCCATAAAGGGATATGGGATGGAGCCATTAGTAAATTAAGGCAATTAATAAAAGTGAGTCCAGAGGCTCATATTGTCATTTGGTTGTCCTTCTAGTGTCATTTATATTGACGGGTCCAAATGGTTTGTCAAGAATGTAAGAGAGAATGCCCAATGGCAGGTCCCAATTAGACCTACTCTCATTTGGGGTAACATTTATGACTAGTATGTGGGCCTAGTTGCCACTAAGAATTAAAAGAATAAAAAAGGGAAAGGTAATGAACTATCCCCGAAAGAGTTCTAATCAATTCTAAATCTACTCTAAATTGAAAGAAAACTAGTCCAACTTAACTAATTCTAATCTATCCCGCGGGAGAAAAACTAATAGATGAGCACATCTTAAAATGATTCTTTAACAATAGAAATAGTTCATGGAAACCAATAGTATGTTATAACAATAATATTGTAGACATCATCTCAAATATTTAAATATGAAACTTGTAACATCATACCTATACTCATTAGAAATCACAACAACATGATATTTCTAAATACCAAGAAAAAAAATAGTCTATGTGATCAATAATACTTAGAAAACTTAAACAACAAATAAAAGTGTAGAGTAGTCCCAGAAGCATTTGCAAACAATTATGACTTCAAAAAATTATTTTGCTCTTCATATATTTATAAACAAGAGTATCAATTGTCTATACAACGGACAAAATTCCCTTATTACATCCAACGAGTCTTCTTTTATAAGACAAGAGTGACTCTTCAACTCTAGTGACTATTCACTTCGTTTTCCCCTTTCATTTTATTATTTGTTATTTCAAATTTCTTTTAAATTTTTCAAAAATGAATATGCAGAAGTTACAAATAGGAGTTGAAGAGTCTCATGGGTGGTTATTTTTGCCCCAAGGAAGTTTGCAAATGACATTGATTAAAAAGATTAAAAATATATTATTAACTCTTCCCATTGGTGTCGTCTTATGTTCCTTGAGATATTTTGGGTGTTTATGGTGATCCGATCTTCTTATTCTCTATCTCAATTTTCCATCGAGCTATTCTGAGCTTGATTTCGACTCTTATAGCTTGAGATATGACTGTTGGAACATAGTGTAGCCCATTCTTCACTCAAATTCGGGTCTATTTTGTGTTCTACATTTTCAAAGAACTTCAACCTTAAATATTTAAATTCTTGTTGTGCTATCATTTTCTATTCTCTTCCATCTTTCCGACGATATATCGTGGGCTTAATTTCATTGCCTATAGCTCTTATTTCTGTTGTTCTCTACAATTTCTAGGATTTTCTGTCACTTTTATGACCTTAAGAACTCCACCATTAAATTCCTCTACTCGATATATTTCCAATGAGGTATCATGGGCCTTTATTAAGACACCTATAGCCTAATATATGGTTGTTTAAAAATTTTTGTCTGAATGTGGTTGAGAAGAGTTGGTCGAGTCAGAAAAATTTGATCAGATTGCGAATATATGGTCGGATCAGAAAGGGTTGATCAGATCATAATGGTTGCAAAGGATTGATCGGGTTGGAAAGGGTTGATTAGTTCAGAAATAGATGATTAGAAAGGGTTTGAACGGATCAGGAAGGTATGGTCAAGATGAAAATACTTGATCAGAAAGGAGTTGATTGGATAAAAAAAAATTGGTCGTTGTTGGAAATATTGATCGGAATGGAGCTAATTGGAAAGGGTTGATCATCATCAGGAGGACTTGATCGGAATGACCTGTATCATTTTGGAATGGATGAATTCCAACAACGAAGAGGGATCCAAGACTAAATGTGCACCCGATGAGCCAGGAGGCAGGTTCCATGTCAGCATCTATGTTAGTGCCACGTCAAATGGCACTAATGACAAGGGGCCACATGGATGCCATGTGGAAATGAGGTGGAAATGGTGAATGAAATCCTTGGAAATTTAGGAGGACATAAATTTTGATCCGGAGATCATATTTGAGTATGGTTACAATCCTTGAAAATCTATTGACAAGTGGAATCAAAATATTAGATTTGTTTTACATAAAAGAATCAAAGAAAATAAGGGGAAATTTTGACACCCCACCAGTCTAAGAGAGGTTAGGGGGTTAGGTATGTAACAAAAACTAAGGGGATGAAGATGACACGTTGTGAGAAAAATCAATGAACTACAAATAGTGACAAATGGTAAGAGGATATTGATGCCAACCAGATGTAGCACACCTACCAATCTAGTCAATATAAACATCTAATAGGGTGAACCTAGTAGGATCACAAAGATAGGTAATACAATTATGTCAAGGAATAGGTCCTTATGCCATACCATAATGTGCAACATTGATTGCAATAGATAGTGATCAAACATTGGGAAATGATGTGAAGAGGAACTACATCCATGAAACTCAATAGACCTTGGGCCTAGGTTTTTTGAGAGAGAGAATATCAAAAGATAAACATGGTGGAGATCAATCTGAAGAGGCTTGGGGCCAGGCCTGCAGGAGAGGTGGATCTGATATCCTTGGGAGAATAGGATGTCAACTAAAATGCATGCCAAGGTAACTCACTTACCAATGAGGGATATCCTAGTAAGGATCAAAGTTCTAGACAAGGACAAAAGTTATAGCCTCATCACCACAATGGTGATAAAAATACAAATCTGGATGAGGCTTGGAAAAGAGAATGCTTAGTCTCTAATTTTGGTCATTGGATTCAAATTACAAACAAGATATGGACATAAAGAGGTCTTGTAAAGAGGAAGAAGATCATTGGATTTCCCCCACATGTATATCAAGGCTGGATAAATTGTGTGAAGAAAGTGATCCTGCGAACCTACTCCTGCAACCATAAAGAATATATGATCATTCATGTGATTAAAATGAGACTTGACAATATACCATGAAAATTATATTCCTTTCCTTCAAGCAAACATAATAAATGAGTGTTGTTTCTATTGAAATATAATCACAGATAGTTGTAGATAAGTTTCCTTAAAATTGCATGTGCCAAGTCTCAAACTAGAGAGAAGGATTATTGATTGTGTAACTAAAGCTAAGATTTTGAAACTAAAGAGTGTGATCATATACAAGAGAATAAAGATGAAGATATTAAGTACAACGTGCAAGAAAGAGAATACAAAATTTGAGTTAGCCATCCACAAAATCTTGAAAAACAAACTCATCCAAGACAATTAATAAAACATCAAACCTTGCAACCATATAGGATACTCACACACTTCAAAATTTACAAAAGGTCCAAATATAAGGTGTCAATTCCATCATATAAATGTCAAAAAAACATCTTAGGTCAAGAAGCATCATGAAGACATTTGAAATCATAAGATCGAAAGGAATGATCAACCTCCACCAAAGGCAAAAATCAATCAAGATAAACCCCCAACTCCATCAAGGTAGTCAAAGAATTAACATTAGGCTCCAACAGTAGAGGATTAGGCATTAGAAATCAAATTTTAGTAAGGGGGGCCTTTCCTTTTGCTTGTAAAAGAAAAATTAAAGGGGGGTTGTTGTGGCCTCAACAAGGCACTATGTCAAAATATTTTCTAAAGTCAACAAAACAACATAGGAGACTGGTTTTGTTATTGCGACACTCATCCACAATGATCCTACGTGTAACAAGAAGGCCCATAGTTGAATGATACTAAATTTGGGATGGCCTTTATCTCTTTTTCCATGATTTTTTAGCCATACATTGATCTTATTTTCCAAAATAATCCCATGTAACTTGGCTAAAAGGGGGCTAATCATAATGGTCCTATAGTTATAGGGATTTGGTTTTATCCCCACTTTTAAAAATAGGTACAGAGAGGCTTTGAGTCTAGGGTTTAGGGTAGCCCTACTTGACTGCTATATAAATACATGTGTCCATTAATAGAATGAGGAGAAACCAACTTAGATCCATCTTAACTCTAGATGTAGGTCACTCTAGATCAAATCCCTCAAGGTGAAAACCTTTTCTTAGAATGCAACACCTCTAATAAGTGGAAGAATTAAGAGAACTAAAAGATTCTTTGAAGAAGAAACATTATCAAAAGTGACTCCTTGAATGGTATTTCGTCTCCCTCAAGCACATTAGTGACTGATTGTGAATTGGTAGGATCCACACTAGGATTCGCTTCAAAATCAACACATTCATTCTCCACATGCTTTTCCTCTTCCAAGAAAAAAGTGGATTGTTGTGATAGAAGTGGTATGTCTTTTATTTTGATTTCTTCTCCTTGAGTGAAAAGATCATTGTTAATGTCTTTCTCCTGCACAATATGAAAATATAAAATATCTTCCAAAACACATTTATGGTTAGAAGATAGGAGAAAATCACAATAATTCTTAGAACAAGAAGATTCAATAACTAATCCATCATCAATAGAAAAAAATTATTGCTCTATGTCGATCGAACTAGGAGACATTTTAACAACATGACAATTCAAATCAACATAAACTAATTTCAAATTATCAATGAGTGAGGGAGGATTCATGTCTTTAGTATCCATATTTTTTTGTGTTAACAAAATGATCAACATTCATGTCTTTCTCCATAGCTTCATATTCCATTCCTTGTGATGCAGAATATGAGATATGATAATGAGAACTTGACATAACCATCAGTATGACCCGAAGTGTCCCATTATCAGTAGAAAAACCCTCCTCTTGGTTAGCTACATAAAAATATGAACTCGAATTTATAACACAAGAGGTCTCTTTTTTCGTCATAAGGAAGAAAAAAAGGAATGGAGTGGTGGGAGGATACATATATTTCTTCCGAAAAATAATTCTCTATCTGATCTATATCCCTCATAGCGAAGAAAGATCCAGACATATGGAGTACAACTAAAGGATTCGTTTTTTCAATATTTTCATTTAAATCCAAATCAACATGTAAAGAAACATTGATACATGATTCATATTCTTCATTCATTGTCTCATATGTCTCATTAGTAAGAGAAACTAAATAGGAGATCAAATCATTGGTAGAAGGTCTCTCATTCAAAGGAAATCTATATCAAAGATGAGTAAATCTGATAACAAAATATTCAACGGATTCATATTCATTATTTCTAAGATATGATATCTCTACACATAAGTTATCATAATCATAATTCTCAAAAGCATGCAAAAATTCAAGCATAAATTATTCCCATGTGTGAATAGAAGCATTCGACAAAGTCTGGCACCAGCTCTTGACCGGACCTGTAAAAGTGAGACTAAACATCCTACAAATGAATATTCGATTAGTAATATTTTGAAAAGAACAAAACTTCCAAAATTTAAAAGCATGTTCAGATGTAGTTGTCTCACCTTCACCATCGAATTTAAGTTGCGACAAGAAATGCAAAATCTTTCTAGGAGGTTTGGGAGGTACAGTACCAGCAAAACATCTCCATAAAGGGATATGGGATGGAGCCATTAGTAAATTAAGGCAATTAATAAAAATGACTCCAGAGGCTCATATTGTCATTTGGTTGTCCTTATAGTGTCATTT
This sequence comes from Picea engelmannii, assembly GCA_009831015.1. Taxonomy (NCBI): domain Eukaryota; kingdom Viridiplantae; phylum Streptophyta; class Pinopsida; order Pinales; family Pinaceae; genus Picea; species Picea engelmannii. The sequence continues at coordinate 25,397 of ML809530.1, read as the reverse complement.
CTATTGACGGGTCCAAATGGTTTGTCAAGAACGTAAGAGAGAATGCCCAATGGCAAGTCCCAATTAGACCTACTCTCATTTGAGGTAACATTTATGACTAGTATGTGGGCCTAGTTGCCACTAAGAATTAAAAGAATAAAAAAGGGAAAGGTAGAAAAATATCCCCGAAAGAGTTCTAATCAATTCTAAATCTACTCTAAATTGAAAGAAAACTAGTCCAACTTAACTAATTCTAATCTATCCTGCAAGAGAAAAACTAATAGATGAGCACATCTTAAAATGATTCTTTGAAAATAGAAATAGTTCATGGCAACCAATAGTATGCTATAACAATAATATTGTAGATATCATATCAAATATTTAAAGATGAAACTTGTAACATCATCCCTATACTCATTAGAAATCACAACAACATGATATTTCTAAATACCAAGCACAAAAATAGTCTATGTGATCAATAATACTCAGAAAACTTAAACAACAAATAAAAGTGTAGAGTAGTCCCAGAAGCATTTGCAAACAATTATGACTTCAAAAATTTCTTTTGCTCTTCATATATTTATAAACAAGAGTATCAATTGTCTATACGACGGACAAAATTCCCTTATTACATCCAACGAGTCTTCTTTTATATGACAAGAGTGACTCTTCAACTCTAGTGACTATTCACTTCGTTTTCCCCTTTCATTTTCTTATTTGCTATTTCAAATTTCTTTTAAATTTTTCAAAAATGAATATGCAGAAGTTACAAATAGGAGTTGAAGAGTCTCATGGGTGGTTATTTTTTCCCCAAGGAAGTTTGCAAATGACATTGATTAAAAAGATTAAAAATATATTATTAACTCTTCCCATTGGTGTTGTCTTTTGTTCCTTGAGATATTTTGGGTGTTTATGGTGATCCGATCTTCTTCTTCTCTATCTCAATTTTCCATCGAGCTATTCTGAGCTTGATTTCGATTCTTATAGCTTGAGATATGACTATTGGAACATAGTGTAGCCCATTCTTCACTCAAATTTGGGTCTATTTTGTGTTCTACATTTTCAGAGAACTTCAACCTTCAATATTTAAATTCCTGTTGTGCTATCATTTTATATTCTCTTCCATCTTTCCGGCGAGATATCGTGGGCCTAATTTCATTGCCTATAGCTCTGATTTCTATTGTTCTCTACAATTTCGAGGATTTTTTGTCACTTTTATGACCTTAATACCTCCACCATTACATTCCTCTACTCGATATATTTCCAATGAGGTATCATGGGCCTGATTAAGACACCTGTAGCCCAAGATATGGTTTCTTAAAAAATGTTGTCTGAATGTGATTGAGAAGAGTTGGTCGGGTCAGAAAAATTTGATTGGATTGGGAATATATGGTCGGATCAGAAAGGGTTGATCGGATCATAATGGTTGGAAAGGATTGATTGGGTTGGAAAGGGTTGATTAGTTTAGAAATAGATGATTAGAAAGGGTTTGATCGGATTAGGAATGTATGATCGAGACGAAAAGACTTGATCGGAAAGGAGTTGATTGGATAAAAAAGAATTGGTCATTGTTGGAAATATTGATCGGAATTGAGCTGATTGGAAAGGGTTGATCATCATCAGAAGGACTTGATCGGAATGACCTATATCATTTTGGAATGGATGAATTTCAACGACGAAGAGGGATCCAAGACTAAATGTGCACCCGACGAGCTAGGTGGCAGGTTCCATGTCAGCATTTGTGTTAGTGCCATGTCAAATGGAACTAATGACAAGGGGCCACATGGATTCCATGTGGAAATGAGGTGGAAATGGTGAATGAAATCCTTGGAAATTTAGGAGGCCATAAATTTTGATCCGGAGATCATATTTGAGTATGGTTACAATCGTTGAAAATCTCTTGACAAGTGGAATCCAAATATTAGATTTGTTTTATGAAAAAGAAGGGGAAATTTTGACACCCCGCCAGTCTAGGAGAGGTTAGGGGGTTAGGTATGTAACAAAAACCAAGAGGATGAAGATGACACGTTGTGAGAAAAATCAATGAACTACAAATAGTGACAAATGGTAAGAGGATATTGATGCCAACCAGATGTAGGACACCTACCAATCTAGTCAATATAAACATATAATAGGGTGAACCTAGTAGGATCACAAAGATAGGGAATACAATTAGGTCAAGGAATAGGTCCTTACACCATACCATAATGCACAACATTGATTGCAAAAGATATTGATCAAACATTGGGAAATGACGTGATGAGGAACTACATCCATGAAACTCAATAGACCTTGGGCCTAGGTTTTTTGAGAGAGAGAAGATCAAAAGAGAAACATGGTGGAGATCAATCTAAAGAGGCTTGGGGACAGGCCCACAGGAGAGGTGGATCTGATATCCTTGGGAGAATAGGATGTCAACAAAAATGCATGCCAAGGTAACTCACTTCCCAGTGAGGGATATCCTGGTAAGGATCAAAGTTCTGGACAAGGACAAAAGTTATAGCCTCATCACCACAATGGTGATAAAAATACAAATCTAGATGAGGCTTGGGAAAGAGAAGGCTTATTCACTAATTTTGGTCATTGTCTTCAAATTACAAACAAGATATGGACATAAAGAGGTATTGTAAAGAGGAATAAGATCAATGGATTTCCCCCACTTGTATCTCAAGGATGGATAAATTGTGTGAAGAAAGTGATCTTGTGAACCTACTACTGCAACCATAAATAATATGAGATCATTCATGCGATTAAAATGAGACTTGCCAATATACCATGAACATTATATTCCTTGCCTTCAAGCAAACATAATAAATGAGTGTTGTTTCTATTGAAATATAATCACAGATAGTTGTCGATAAGTTTCCTTAAAATTACATGTGACAAGTCTCAAACTAGAGAGAAGGATTAGTGATTGTGTGACTAAAGCTAAGAGTTTGAAAATAAAGAGTGTGATCATATACAAGAGAATAAAGGTGAATATATTAAGTACAACGTGCAAGCAAAAGAATACAGAATTTGAGTTAGCCATCCACAAAATCTTGAAAAACAAACTCATCCAAGACAATTAATAAAACATCAAACCTTGCAACCATATAGGATACTCACACACTTCAAAATTTACAAAAGGTCCAAATATAAGGTGTCAATTCCATCATATAAATGTCAAAAAAACATCTTAGGTCAAGAAGCATCATGAAGACATTTGAAATCATAAGATCGAAAGGAATGATCAACCTCCACCAAAGGCAAAAATCAATCAAGATAAACCCCCAACTCCATCAAGGTAGTCAAAGAATTAACATTAGGCTCCAACAGTAGAGGATTAGGCATTAGAAATCAAATTTTAGTAAGGGGGGCCTTTCCTTTTGCTTGTAAAAGAAAAATTAAAGGGGGGTTGTTGTGGCCTCAACAAGGCACTATGTCAAAATATTTTCTAAAGTCAACAAAACAACATAGGAGACTGGTTTTGTTATTGCGACACTCATCCACAATGATCCTACGTGTAACAAGAAGGCCCATAGTTGAATGATACTAAATTTGGGATGGCCTTTATCTCTTTTTCCATGATTTTTTAGCCATACATTGATCTTATTTTCCAAAATAATCCCATGTAACTTGGCTAAAAGGGGGCTAATCATAATGGTCCTATAGTTATAGGGATTTGGTTTTATCCCCACTTTTAAAAATAGGTACAGAGAGGCTTTGAGTCTAGGGTTTAGGGTAGCCCTACTTGACTACTATATAAATACATGTGTCCATTAATAGAATGAGGAGAAACAAACTTAGATCCATCTTAACTCTATATGTAGGTCACTCTGGATCAAATCCCTCAATGCGAAAACCTTTTCGTAGAATACAACACCTCTAGGGATTTTCCTTCTAACAAATAATAATAGTAAGATGAGTTATGAAACTTATGACACCTAGGGTTTCCGCACTGCTCCTCTCGTCTCTTATTCTATGGCTTCAGTCGAAGGATTGATGAATGTTCCCTCATATAGCCTCATTTTAGCAGGTCATTGCAATATCCCCTGCGACCCCTATTAATTGCATGCACCTCGGGCTCCAGGATCCATCAATGCGCCCGAATCTGAAAAAGGAGAGTAAACAACATCAGGACCTCAAGCACCACAAATGGATCAAAGACAAAATGTAGCTACAAATCATGGCTCCACCAATAGTTTCCTCTCCAAAGCATAGGAAAATCCAAAAGATGAAGTGAAAACTAAAAAATCAGAAGATATATTCAACACATGTAGGAAAATGCCTTCATCGGAAAATTTATGGGCACATAGAAAACACAAAAAGATATCGATTGGTGGATAAATACAACATGGAAACCCAAAGGCCAAATCAAACTCAAGCTTGGCTCCAAGGGATTCTTCACCACTGTCTTTTCTAATATGGAAGACTGAGACAAAGTATTTGAAAATGACCCATAATTCTTTAAATCTATAGGGATACACTTTTGGCCCTCGACAGAAAGATTTTCTCCTGAAAAACAAGATTTCATGGAAACACCAATTTGGATAAGGTTATATTCCCTTCCACATGAATTTTGGGACCAAGATATCTTTGAAGGTATTGACAATTCCCTGAGAAACTTTTTCAAGACTTCAGAGAACACCAAACAAGGTCACTGCACAACTTATGATTGAATATGTGTATACATGGATCTCACCAAATATTTTCCAACATCCATCAATTTATTTTATCAACAAAATGAATGGGTTATAACACTAGACTATGAGCACATCCCATTTTGTTGTAGGTGTTTCCATGAACATGGTCACCTCTTTCGATATTTCCCTCTTACTCCTCAGGCCAACACCACCTCCTCTTCATGACAATGATATGTTGAAGGTTTTGAATAAGTATCATCCAAGAAAAAAACCAAGAAGAAATCCCACATACCATCTTCCAAATCAGGTTTTAAATCCCACAACGCATTTGAAACCTTATCACAAGAAGAAGATGACAATGATTTAGAAATGGAACAAGAACTTCAACAAGGGAAAGAATCATTAGATCCAATAGTGGACAAAGCCAAATGATATAAAACAATGCTCCTTGAAACGAACATGCAACATTATAGGGAATAAGAAATGTTGGAAGACATGCAAGACTATCCAGACTCCTTAATGGAAAAAAAAAACAAAGGCTCCTCAAACAAAAAATCATGCAGGAAAAACCCTTTATTTGCATGATTCAAGAAATTAAATTCCCTCATAACCTCGTACAAACCCTATGCTCTTAAATATGGATAGGATCCTAGGCTATGGCCTTATATTCCCAAGGTGTTGTTGGTGGCCTAGCTCTCATCTAGAACCCTGCAATTCTCACGCTTTCAAATTTCCTTTCTACTAAGCACACCCTCTCTACACATTTCCAATTGATAGGATCCTCTCTAACTGGATTCCTTACAAATTTTATAGCCCCAACTCATCTGCTAACAATGCTCCTTTTTTAGCTTCCTTACTTTCACTAAACCCCTCTTTCTCAACCAATGTTGGCTCATTAGGGGCAACTTCAATATCGTCACTTCTCTTTCATAAAAAAAAGGAGGAACAGGAAGGTTAGACCCTGACTCTCAAACCTTTCTCGACACCATTCAAAAATTCAACATGGTGAACATTTGTTGGCACAGGAGCATACCCAGGGTTCAATGCTACAACAATGCACCAAAAAAACCCTAACTATCGGCCCTTTCGACAACACCTACGAAGCAGATGAAGTCTCACCCTAGGTAGAGGAAGGGGGGTTGCAAGACTCAAGTGTCTCAAACCTAGTTGGGATATAGATCTATTATTACAATACTTAACAGAGCACTTAGAAGTTAACATTCATTATCATTTAATCCTTATTCACATCGCAGGTAAAAACCTAATTACAGAATAACACAGTATTCAACAAGATCTAACACACCCAAACACTTAGAATATAGAAATAGTGTCAATTTGGAATTCATTCACATTACTAAACACTAAGCTACTATATCAGATGCATCTAACATACATAAAGATGACAAGACTAAGCATAAATCACACCAATCACACAAAGCAACCATAACATAATATATGTTCACCCCCAGTGTGGAGCTATGTCCACCAACTCTTTGTCTTATTTATTATATTCTGTCAATCTCCTCACATGCACAGAGCATCAAAACCAACTCCGCATAGGACAAGAGTTTTGCACTCAGCTCACCAGATCCTCCTTCCCCAATTTTGGCACATCACAAAGCCTTTATTACAATCACTTGCACTTAGCCCTGCAAGTTCTCAATACACAATATGCACAGAGCTAACTCAATCATATAGATCCAACCACTTACATCACTTGCACTTAGCATAATACAACACTTAGCACTATATACCTATTAGATATAGTGTCTTTCTTACATCACCTAGCTTTCTATTTATACATTACAAAAGGGGCGTAAGCATGGGTAAGACCCATGAGCCAACATCACATACCCATTACATATACCCTAAACCCAAAAAACCTACAGAAGGGGGAGAGATCCCACAATATCCACTTCGCCTGGTGTTTCATCTTCGACCATCTTGTCGAAGTCCCCAAATTTGGTCAAACATGACCATCATTTCCACAAAACTTGGTCAAGGGCCAACATGCCCCCAACACTTACCTGTGACTCGTCCCAAGTCACTCTGATCTGGGTAACTCTGCCTCGAAGGCCTCAAGCTTAGCTCGAGCTCCCTCAACCTATTGTTTTGCTAGAGCCTCCTTCTCGGTGAACTCTTAAATAAATTTCTCAGTCACCAGTCCTTCCAAGCATTGTTCTACCGTGGTGACTACTTGTTCTAGTTTTGCACCTTGTCCTTCAATGTCCTCAAAAAGTGTGCATGCTTCATCCTACACTGGCTGGAGCCTCTGGGTCACTTCCATGACTTTACTTTGGATGGCATGGACCTATTTCTGAACCATGAATTGTTCATGTGACCTTTTAATCCTCTCGACCGGTGACAGTAGCTTCAATTGTGCTTGCACTGTTGCTTCCTGTTTCTTTGCATCCTGGAGCTATGACTCCAATGTCCTTAGTTCAGGGTCCTCTGCAAGGCACTTATAGGTCTGCACACTTCGACTATTGAGTTGCTTGCACTCCAAGGCCAATGCCTTGATTCTTTCAACTGTGCTCCTGTAATTTTCCTCTCTATGATCTCTCACTTATTGCAAAGTGCTTGGCACGATTTGTAGTTCCAATTATGCTAGTCATGCTTGGAGTTGTTGAATGGTTTCAATGAGATTCCCCACCTGGCTCTCAGCAGTTTCTTTTTCCATCTGTGCTAGGCCCATCATAGAGAAAAGTGATCTGGTGACTGCTTCTTTAACTCCCATCTGCTCTGTGAGAAACTGTTCTTTCTCCTTCTGGATCTACGCTCTATCCTCTCCAAACTTCACCTGGAGGTCATATTTTTCTTGTTTCGCAACCCGACGTTTCTCTATGGCTTCCTCCTTTTCTTGCTTCAGGGCCTTTGTGGCCTATTATTTTTCCTCCTGGACACGATGAAGGCGAGCCTCTGTCAAGTCTTCTAGTCTGTGTAGCTAGGAAGGCTCATCTTCTACTTCTACGTCCCCTATTGACAACAATGTAGTAGGCACTGTGTGGCTCGAATAAAGAGCCTATTGTACCCCTTTGAGATCTTCCTCGATCTTGTCAAACATTGTCTCATGTTTGGCTTCGCTTCACTGCAATATTTATTCTAAGGTATATGATAAAGAGGAAATGATAAGGTCAATGTCATCCACCGTGAGCACAGTGTGGAATGGAGATTTATTGGCTTTTGACTTCTTCCACAATGAAGGTTTCGTCAGGGAACCCTTTCTTTTCTTGAATTCTTTTGTCTCTGTCAGGGTATCTTTAGGTGGTGTTACTTCACCCTGCTTCTTCTTGTCTTCTTTCCCTTCATCCTCTTCTTTGTCTACTTTGTCACCTTCTCCCCCTTCAAGTGAATCTGGTGTAGTTTCCTTTGATGCACTACTCAATTCCTGTACCTCTTCCTTCTTTTTCTTCATGTTATTGTTGGATGCATCATATTATTCACAAGTGACCATATGGCTTCTGATGAGGTCGGGGTCTAAGACTTATTCCTGGTCAACTAGTACAAGGAACTCTACAGGCCATTCCTTGGTTATTTCTTCCATGTCATCCTCTATGAGTTTGTAATAGGACTAGAGCTCTTCTTTGTGTTCGTCTCCCCGCGTAGTGATATAGATGAAGTGTCTATCTGTGTGGAACTTCATGATTGGATTGAACCTATGAAGTGTGTGCGGCGTCATGCGACGGAAAGATTCAATGGCCCTCTTCAGTTGCAGATAATAGGTTTGGAACACCGCGTTCAACTGCCATTTCTTTTCCATGTCGCTCAAATACCATAGCATAGTGAAATTCGTAGCTAGTGGTTCGGACGGCTCAATTTCATGGAAGGTCACTCCTTCCAACATCTCCCAAGAAATGAAGGCAATGAGAATCAACATCCAACTAAAATGAAACTCATAGCCCTGATCTTGAGTTTCACGATAGTCTTTCTCTAACTGGTTGACGAGGTAGCTCCCCCAGTTCATTTGCAGCCCTTCAATGCATTTCCCTGTGAGGTCGACAACAAACCCTGTGACCTACGTTGGCCTAGTCTTCCTAACAAGCTTACCAATGATCAACTAGCAATCTAGGAAAACTGCACCATTCTGTATGGACGCTACCTTATAGCCTCTCTTCTCCTTCTCCACATCACCATAGGTGTTTTTTATTGTCTATTCCAGGGCGCGATTTGCAGCCTTCCCTGGGTAAAAGTCTTGTGGGTCTAGTCCTTGCATGCTCAATCCAGTGATTCGGTGGATCAGAGTCAGATCTACTATGATGCGCATGTCCAACCATAAGTAACCACCATGGAAGCACAAAAATAGGAGTTTAACGCATGCGTTAACCTCCTGATGTCTGTCGAAGTGTGGTAACTTCATTACATTGAGGATGGTCGATCTTGCGATGTCCATGGTCCACGGCTGGGGGATTATCTTTGACTTATTCCCCATTGTCTTGGTCAAATAATTGTGTGGTGCTACCATTCCATAGTTTTTGCAATCTCCCAAGGTGAAGTCACTGATATTAAGTGTCAGAATCCTCTCCAACTGTGGTCCTACTGTGTGTATCCCCTTCGGGAGGTACGCAATGATCAATGTGTATTCTAAGTCCCTCGAGATGTTATCAAGACTAACCACACTAGGCAGAGGAGGGATATAGTCGAGAAGGATTGATCGGAAGAGCTTCGCATTTGCCAAGTCATCACGATGCTTGGTTCATTTCTCTGTCGCAATTCAGGAGGGCCCAGATCGACATGCAGTCGATGGGGATGCTTACACTCCTCTTTTCGACGAAGCTTGTGTTCCTGCGGACATGACCTTCTCAGCCATGAGGTCTATGAGAATCTCTTCGACGAATTTCTCTACTAGGCTAAAGTCACCCGACATACACACTTGATATCTGATATATCAGGTCAATGAAAAAATAATCAAGGTAGCAGAACGGATGGTGAGTTCTCAATAAGAACAGTGCGGTAATGGTCAGCTCTCTATGGGCTCGGATAATCACAATTGGCAAAAATGTCCTCGGTGAGACATGTGACAAACTAAATAGACAATTTCATAATGAACTCCTCCAATGGGTAGGAGTGCCTCAATCAATGCAACTCCATCTATTATGGCGCGATCCCAACGATCTAACGGTGATCTTTCTGGAAATAACTATGTTTCTAGCCATTCTGGAGCATCGTGCTAATGGTCAGGACACCTCCAATGGTCATGTTGCTTTGCCATGGCGAAGTGCCAATCTGCGCTGCTCTGCTATTCCAACAGGTTCAAGTTTTGCAAGCCTTCCTTCTGCGAAGTCCTCTCTGGAACCTCTTGTAATTTTTCTAGCTTTGCTTTCTTCTTACTGAGTTTTCTAGCTTTCTTTCCCATGATCTGCATCTCTGGATTCCTCTTTCCATTTTTTTTCTTATCTCTTCTTGGCATAGTAACTTCGCACTGTTGAGGGTCTTTCATAGGGTTCGAGGGTAATACTTCTTCTCTTACTATTTCTGGAGTAGATGCTCTAATCTCCTGTATGGATAAGTTCTCTAAGTCTTCTTTCATTCTTTCAACTTCGATAGCTAGGTCTATGGCCCTCAGTTGCTTCGACTTGTCCTCCTATTCTTCTAGTAAGTGCGCTATTCTACTGGCCATGAAATCCCTTAATTCTTGTTTTTTCTGTTCTAAAGCTTCCTCTTCTTCTTTCCTTCGAATCTGATCTTTCTCAATCCAAGTTCTTCCTAACAAAAGTTCAAGGGGGTTGCTTTTCTCAACAAACTTAATGACCTCAAATTCTTCTTCTGTCAATGCTCCATGAGCAATCATAGGTACATGGGTAAGTCTTCCACATAGGTTTTTCAGCTTTCCTTTAAACAATCATATTCCTCCTAATGAAGGAACCATAGGAGGATTTCCTAAGATTTCCCAAGTACTTTATGTCATAATGTTCACTTGTGTTTCTGCATCCAATACACAATCTATGTCTAAGTCTCCTATTCTTGCTTCTACGCACTCTTTCTCTTTTAATATCTTTGATAAACTGGTATCTCTGTGATCATTCAATGCTTCTTTCATCTGTAATAATATAGCCTCTGATTCTTTCTGGTTTTTTTTATCATATTCTTAGTCTCTTGGCCTTTCTCAGGGTTTTCTTGTATCATATTAATCTTTTCAACTTTAGCAATCATTCTAGGGCAATCACAAACTTCATGTTTGGTAGCTTTACAACAAAGGAAAATAGGACTTCTACCAGGGAATTCCTTAGCAATATGTCCCGGTCTTCTACAACTATAACAAAGAGTCGATCCTCTCTTTCTCTTAAATGATCCCCAACCTTTCCTGTACTACACACTGGGATCACATTGATGGACCTACAAAAAATTCTTTCTAGGATCCTACATCCACTTGTCAGTCCAACAATTCTTTCTATGCATAGGAATAACATATCTTTCACTATTTCTATCAAATCTATTCATATCATAACTTCTTTCTTTGAGTTGTGCCCTAGTTTTTAGACTAGGACCAAATCTGTCAAACATACCTAGATCCATTCTTTCAAAGAAAAAATTTCCACTTATCTTACCTTTATCAGAGCACAAAGATTTAAGATATTGCCTATTTTCTTTAGATCGGACTTATTTCCTTAGCATGGAGCTTCACAAGTCAAGTAGAGTACTGCGCACTACAACAACAGATCTACACACAGAGATTTCTCTTTTCCTCAGTTCCCCGCAATCACAGTTTCAGGTCCTGACAACGAAATCATTTGTTGGCACAGGGGAAGACCCAGGGCTCAACGCTACAACAACGTACCAACAAAACCCTAACTACTAGCCCTTTCAGCAACACCTGTGAAGTAGATGAAGTCTCACCCGAGGTAGAGGCAGGGGGGGTTGCAGGACTCAAGTGTCTGCAACCTAGCTATAACACATATATGTGATTACAATACTTAACAGAGAATTTATCAGTTAACATTAATTAGCATTTAATCCTTATTCACATCACAGGTAAAACCCCAATTACAAAACAACATAGTATTCAATAAGATCTAACACACCCAATCACTTAGCATATAGAAATCGAGTCGATCTGGCATTCATTCACATTACTAAACACTAAGCTACTATATCATATGCATCTAACATACATAAAGATGACAACAATAAGCATAAATCACATTAATCACACAAAGAAACCATAACACAGGATATACGTGGTTCACCCCCAGCGTGGGGCTACGTCCACCAAATATTCATCTTCTTTATTATCTTCTGTCAATCTCCTTGCACGCACAGAGCCTCAAAACGAACTCTGCATAGGACATGAGATCTGTGTGCACCTCGCTAGATCCTCCTTCCCTGAGCTTGGCACAGCACAAAGCCTCTCTTACAATCACTTGCACTTAGCCCTACAAGTTCTCAATACACAATATGCACAGAGCTAACTCAATCACATAAATCCAACCTCTTGCATCACTTACACTTAGCACAATAAAACACTTAGCACCATATACCTCTTAGATCTAGTTCTTTCTTACATCGCCTAGACTTCTATTTATACATTACAAAAGGGGCCTAAGCATGGTTAAGACCCATGGGCCAACATCCTATACCCGTTACATATACCCTAAACCCAAAAATCTTGCAAAAGGGGCTGAGATCCCACGATCTCTGCTACGCCTGGTGCTCTATCTTTGACCAGCCTGTCAAAGTCCCCAAATTTGGTTAAACATGACCAATGTTTCGACAAAACCTGGTCAAGGACCAACAACATTGAAACTCTCAATGGTATTTTCACTTGGAACAATCATAGAAGTAGCCAACATCAAGTAGCCTCTCACATGGACCTCTTTCTTGTCTTTGAATCATAACTTTTAGCCAATATTCACCCTATTTCCTTTATTCTCCCCTTCGGTTTCTCTGATCATTGTCCAATATCGCTACATCTAGATATATAAGGCATTCCTCTCAACTGCCCCTTTCGTTGTGAAATATTTTGGCTAACTCACCCCAACTTACTTTCTAACATCAAGACTTGGTGGTCTGATCCGGATTATTTTCGGCACGAAATGAGAGCGGAGATATAATAAATAAATGCACAGAGATATCGCGTATATCCAGTAATATAACATAAATATATCAGAGATGCAACCATAAACACAGAGATACAGTAATACACGATTTC
>ML809530.1:0-12076 GCA_009831015.1 Picea engelmannii | reverse complement strand
GATGAAACGCCAAAAGTCATGTGGGCCCCGTTTGGGTAAGTTGGTGCATCAACTTCCCGGGGTCGTAACTTTTGCATACGATCTCCGTTTTAGGCGTGTGATAGCTCGTTGGAAAGGTATCGTCGAGGAGATTCATTTTGGGGTGTCAAATATGCCTTTGGCTATCATTGAGAACCTCGATCTCGAAAAACCTTCATTTAGGCCCTCAAAATGGCCCCGGAAGTTAAAACCTGCTAAAAATAGTAAATTGTCAAAATGGCCAGAAAATTGTTTTGAGCCATTTGGAAAAGATGGGTGGCCCCCGATATCCACCTGGATCATGGTCATAGTTCAATCCCTTTTCCAGATCTCCCATGTATAGATTTCAGCAGAAGCTCAAATACATCAAACAACAGCTCAAAATTTGGAACAAATCTGAAATTTGGAAACATATTCGAAAGAAAAAAAAAACATCATTGAAAAATTGGAACACTTACAATAAGAAATAATTCATGAAGGAAGAATAGAAACTCTAGTGCAAGAGGAAGAATGCCTCCAGAATGAGTTGAATGAACAAGAAAACTAAGAGGAGATTCTATGGAAACAAAAATATTGAATATGATGGCTCAAAGAGGGAGAAAAGAATTCAAAAATATTCCACATATCAATGATTCAACGCAAAAAAAATAATACCATTATTTCAATAAAGGATAACCAAGACAACAATCTCATGGAACATCATGACATCGAGCAGGAACTTGTTCACTACTTCCAAACTCTCTTAACTAAACCAGAAAGAGATCAACGACCCTCCATTTACAAAATCTCCCAACACATCCCCTCCCTAGTCTCTCCTAAAAAAAATGTGGCCCTTATGAGACCGATTACCCTTGAGGAGGTCGATAAAGTTGTCTTTGCTATGCCCAAAAAAAAATCTCCAAGCCCTTACGACTTCACTACCTATTTTTACCAAAACGGTTGGCCCATCTTAAAATGGGACATTTGGATTGTTGTTTAAGCCTCTAGACTTCACTCCAATGTCCTACCGGCCCTCAATTCCACCTTTCTTTCTCTCATACAAAAGGAATATAAAGTGGAAGAACCAATCAAATCCCCCCCCCCATAGCTTTTTGTAACGTCATCCTCGAAATCATCACCAAAGTAATTTAAATCATCTCAAACCTTTTCTCCCCTCCCTTATCTCCCCCAAGCAAACTGGATATGTGGAAGGAAGACAAATATTAGATGGAATTATCCTTGCACATGTTGTCATCCATTATCTCAAAACAACCAAATCACTAGGCATGCTTCTAAAACTGAACATCTCAAAAGCCTTCGACAAACTCAACTAGAAATATGTTCAACATACTCTCAGTGATTTCAGCTTCTCCCAATCATGGATTAAGTGGGTCCTCTCCCTCACCTCCATTGCTTTCTTTTCCATTCATATTAATGTCTCAACCTCCAAAACCTTCTCTCCTTCCTGTGGCATTAGAAAAGGAGATCCCATTTCTCCTGTGTTCTTCATTCTAATGGTAGAAGGACTAGGAAGGTCTATCAAAGTAGGTGTTGCTGAAAATAAATTAAAAGGAATCCAACACCATAATGCAAATTAACCGATATCCCACTATCATTTCGTCGATGACACAATGCCAATGTCCCATCCTACAGTCAATGAATATAAATCCATTCAACAAGTCCTATCATATTTCAAAAAAGCCTTAGGTACCTCTATTAATCGTGGCAAATATCAAATTTTCTTATTTAACACTTCCCCTACAATATAGATACATATCTCTGAGATCATTGGATTTCAAAGAAGCTCCCTTCCATCAAAGTACCTTGGAACTCCACTCATTGTCATTGGACTCTGGTAATGAACTTGGGAAGACCTTTTAGCCTAGATGAAAAAGAAGTTAGCTAACTGGTCCTTCAGGACACTCAATGCTCTAGGATGACTAGTCCTTCTCAAATATGTCCTCCAAGCTATGCTCCTTTATCTATTTCTGGCTCTGGCTACATGTAAATATGTTATGAAAGCTATTTTTAACTTGCATCGTACCTTTATGTGGGGTGGAGCTCGCAAAGAAATAAAGTGGGAACCTTTTTCCCAGGATAAAATCTGTCTCCCCAAACTTAAAGGAGACCTGGGACTTAGAGATATGAAAAACTTAAGCTCATTTATGGTAGCCAAAACATGGTGGAGATGATTAGCTCCAAAGACACACTCTAGGCATGCCTATGGAATTGGGAATACTACTCCCAAATAGACACTCAAAATCTAATCAGAATTTCAGACAATATCACAAGATTCATCTTATGGAATGTCACATGGAGAAACAAACATCTTATCCACTCCCACTGCTTCTGGAAAATCCAATATGGAATATATGCACTATTTTGGGAATATGCATGGAAGCAACTTCCCCCTTTAAGTCAACAACATATGGTTGCAACACTCAGAGATAGAAAACTGAAAGCCCAAAACAAACCCCAGACTTATCATTAATGGCTCCCCCCAAAACATCAAGACCTATGGAGAACATGGATTCTGCAAGAACTATGTCCCCCCCTCCCCAAATCGAATGGGACTCCTTTTTGACAGACCTAATGAAGAGGAAAATTTGTATTCAAACAAGCCAAGACATACTCATATGGGGAAACCAATCAACAAGATGTTATGCCATAAAAGAGGCTTATCATCTCGATATCAGTAATTAGCACATCTCAACGCAAGAATTATGAAAAAAAATATGGACGCAATAGCTCTGGTTGAAGATCTCCTTCTTCCTCTGGCTCCTCAGTAGAGGAAAAATTTTGACTTGGGAAAACCTCCTAAAGCGATGCTTTCACGGACCGACTTATTGCACTCTTTGTCATACCAAGGGGGAGAAAATGGAACACCTTCTCAACACATGCTCCTTCTCCTCATCTCTTTAGGACCGATCCGCTCTCCTCTTTCGAACATCCAATCGCAACAAGGATAGTATCCTTGTTACCATCAAACATTGGAGACCGATGGATTTCTCTAATCCTATTGTCAATTGAGCCCAACATCTCCTCCCCGGTTTTCTCTTATGGGAAACTTGGAAAGAACGGAACCAAAAAATATTCAAAAACAAATCCTTTATAGAATATGCAACTTGGTATAAAATCAGGAAGAATGTCAGGGAAACCCCTCTCACTTCCACATGGTCCACTCAGGACTGGAATGGTTCCTTGCAAGAGCTCAACATTTTGTAGAACCTGAACCTTTAACCCCATACTACTCTCCCCACTCCCACCTTTCCCACCCCCAACAACACATCTCTGTCGACCTGGTCCCCTTCCCCGACTGGATTTCTCAAGTGAAAATTCAATGGCACATATAAAGGCAACCTAGGCCCAACCAACTATGGATGAGATTTCCATAACATCCAGAGGCATATCACCCAAATTTATGCCAGTTCCTTTTGAGTCAAAAGAAACAACGTTGTTGAGCTCCAGGAACTAGAAGCGAGCCTCAACATCACTCTTCAGGAACAACACCACATGCTCACCATAGAGGGAGACTACCAACGCATCATCCACATGGTCCGCAAGCTCCAATGTGGCACTCCTCCCAAAACAATTTCCACAAGATGGAGAGTCGCTTCTACCTTGGAGCGAATCCACACCCTCCTATCCCAGATTAACGCCATTATACCCTCTCACGTGAAAATCCCAACCAACAAACTCACTGACCGCTTAGCCAATGAGGGAATCGACAGAGGGGACAATATTTTAGACCTAGACTAGGACCATGTCCCCCTCTCTCCCCTACATATTGATTGCCTCCCCCTGGCCCATGCAAACCACACCCCATCCCTGCATCGTGTGATAGGGAAGAGACCGACCATGGGGCTTCCATCTGAGGTAGACCACCACGTGTCCCCTTAGCCTGTTGGAACCTGCCACCCTCCTCAAACACTTGTTGCCTCATCTCATGTGGAATAATTATGCTTTCCATAGTTGTAATACCAAGGTCATTCCTCCATGCGGTTTTAATGCTCAAGCTCTGGTTATGATACTTCAAAGTTACCTTGCACCCACCTGGTACATCCTTCTTGTCTTGCATATCATAATGGATCATCCCTGAAATACTCCTCTCATTACTCACCTTGACTGCCTTCATAATGGCGCCACCCTCACTTATTTCTCCGACTTGTCGCCCAGTTATATCTTCCTCGTTCCTTCATGCACTCATTCCTGCCAAATTTCTTTCTCGCTGCTCTTCCTCCCCCTCTGCAGTATCACCTCGATGTTAGATCATTTTCCATCCTTTCCCTCATCACTCTTCCTTCTCATTTTGATACCAATGGTTCGTGGAAATCTCTCTCAACGAGCCCATGGTGGCTCCTCCCATAGACAAAGGGGTCATTTTGATTCTCATGTAGCTACTGCTGCAGAAGAATCATCTGATTCCTATCTTTCCCACACTCCTCCCCACATACAGGCCGAGATTGATTTAGCAAAGGCAGATGTTCAGGTTTTGAGGCACATTGTCTCAGATGATGAGGTGTTTGACATTGTCGGCTCGTGGGTCCCAAACACCAGCAACACAAGTTCTCGGGTCTCCCAATACCTAAGTATTGTGGATATATATTGTCACTTGAAGCTTCTACTGGGTTGCGCCATGGCTTATAGAAAGGAGGACAAGCAATAAATTATTCTCTAGCTCAACGAAATTCAAGGACAACTCTGACTCCATGACCACAAGATGGATCTTTGTCATGATATTTTCTTTATCAAGGTGGACCTCCCTTTAACTTTCAAAGAAAAAAAAAAAAAAAAATTATTCTCATCCATTCCTTAATAGAGAGAAATTTTGAACTAGAGAAAGAGAAAGACGATCGTCACTCTAATCCCTTAAATGCGCTACCCATTAGGGCCCAACGTTCAAACCAATTCAATCTTCTAAAATATATATTTATAAGGAGACCTTGAGTAAAAAATACAATATAATGAAACAATATAAATAACATACCCCTGAAGCAGGGGAAAGGGAATGCCAAAGCGAATTGGGGTGATTATGTTGTTTAAAAATTCCAGGATTTTGTTTTTGTATGGAAAATGAATACTTCGCAAGGTTAATCCTCATCCTACACCTGGAAAACTCAAATTCAAATCACCTAGTTGCATGCCCACCTACAATAATCACAAAGAAATGACTGGGCTTTTGAGAGAAATAAAAGATGAAGAAGATGCACTGAATAAGAGGATGAAGAGACAATGATGGAGGAAAACCAAACGGAAATAATAACATCATAAACTAAACAAAGGTTCCCATAAAAACAAGGTAATAAAATAGTGTGGATTCTACGGAACAAAAATGTTTGAAAACTTCATCACAAAATATATTTTGATAAATATATGAAAATTTCAATTTGAATTTCTTGAGTCGTACAAACAAAAAAATTAAAAATTATAATAAAGTTTACATTAAAAAATTTCAAACACTATATACATTAAGATATATAGTTCAAACCCTCTCTAGTGTACAACATTAAGATATACACTAATTTTAGATTTTCTCTAACTCACAAGTCTTATCCATAATTATCATTTTCTAAGATGATTTCATTCTATATTTAAGCCCTCTCTAACTTACACAGTTGTTATCTGTAATTGATGTTATCCATAATTGACATGTCCTAGAATTTGATTTCATTTTTTATTAAAATCGTGCTCCATAATTCAAGAGATTCCACCTAAATTAAATTAAATGTATTATGTATTGGGAGACAAAAAATTATGGCCAAATATAATTTCCTATTAAAGTGAAATTTAATTGGGGAAGAAGGAACTTTTGGGATAAAATGAAGTTAGTAAAAAGATAAAAAAAAAATTATCTATGTTACAAACTATTTTTCTAGTGTTTTTGTCAACCAAATCTACTAAAATAAGTCAAAATAAGAAACCTTCATGTTTTTTTGCTCGACCTCCCTTACCAATCTCTTCAAAAATTGTATGGTGTTATTCCTCAAAACAACAAGGACTACACACAAGGTAAGGATGTACTTTTCCTTCCCTCCCTCTTGAAAACCAATCCTTCTTAATAGACTCACTATTCTTTAGCACAAGGAAGTGTCCTACAAAACATGACAATGCTCATTGACTCCAATAGGAACACCCTGCTGCAAAAAAACCCTTAAATATGGAGGAAAAGTGAAGCCAAAATAGCTTCAATTATGAGGAATTCTTCATATCAGTGGCCCTTCTCAATGGGGACTTTTTTTCTTTTTCTTCAGATGTTGAATGGCCTTCCCTACAAAAACAGAAAATGAATCCAATCCCTTGTGTAGAGGGGCCCTATTTTAGTGGGATTGTGGACAACACAAATTTTTCTTTCGAATTGAAATGACCATTTTTTTAGTCTATAAGGTATTTTTTTAGGGTATGTGCATCATATATTCTATTAGGGTCCATCCTAGATATCTTAGAGATCCTTTATCACGCCATAATACTCTATTTGATAGGAAGAAGAAGGTTAACCATTTTAACCCATGATAGCAAGAAGACGCCATCCAACTAGCATCCCTAGAAAATATACTACTAAAGTACCCATAGTCATGGACAACCATCATAAAAGTGAAAAAACTATGATGCTCAGTTTTAATGATTTATCACTCTTCCTCTTTTACATATCCAAATTCTAATTGAAAAAATGGTATTCATTTTAATAGTTTTTGGACCTCTATGCAAACACATGGAGATAAAGTGGATGAAAAGTTTATCTCTAATTTGTTATCGTGCGCCCTCCCTTCAATTTCTTTGGAGATATTTCAGTTATGTAGACTGGAACTTGTACAAAGATTCTAAGGATGGATGAGTTATGATTGATCTATATAGAAACAGTAATATCGATACTTTGAGAATGCAACACATCTAAGAATAAAGAACATACAGTAAAGGAAGTAAAGAAAATTATAGATCCCACAAACAGTCTTCCAATGTCTGATGGGAACACTAGAGTAGAGTATAAGTACATTATATTTTTTTTGAAACTATATTTACAATGGGAAAACAATAGTCCTAATATCAATCTTGTCTGTGCATCCTACCATTTCAATACATACTGGTATTCTTCAAAGAACAAAGTCAAGAGCTCTTTTCTACCATAAACCAATTTTCGTTTTATATGATATATTGAATAAAACACCCATTAAGCTAAATGAGGAACCCAACAAACCTCTGAAAAGAATATAATGAGCCATACAGTGATATATGAAGCTGAACACAGCCTCAATGCCTCCATTTAGAAGTCAGTAAGAATTAATCTCACAACCACTATCATAGAGTTTTAATAAGGAAACACTCCAAAGTGATCTGACTGTCATGGTGTTCAGGACTTATATAACAATAACCTGCAAGGATACACTCCAAAGTGATTTGATTGTCTTTCTAGTGTATATAATCTGCAATGCAGCCACTCACAATTGCACCAACCATGGCAGCTATAGTCAATAGGGAGCCAGTCACATAAAAGAGTTAAAATATGATTCTAGGCACAAGTGCATTGAATTAGTAGTATATTTATATCTGAGAAGATTTGAAAAAATGTCCAATAAGTACCTAGTATAATAACCCATTGAAGATACAGTACCACTGTACCATATTCAATGCATCAATGCAATTAGAAGGTTTACGAAAGTCTGCAAGTACCATGCAAATTGGACATAAAAAATACATAAAGATTGACCAATTTCATACCTTGCTTAAGTAGATTGTAATGGGAGAGTGTCGCGGTTTACCATTATCCCAATTTCATCCTCTGGATATGAGTGGGATCTTGCTTTGGAGAAAATCCGAAGCATACATCTGCACCCTTCAGACACTTCTCATGCCTTTAATAGTGAACCGTACCCTTCAGACTCTTCTTATGCCCTTAATTATGAACCGTATAGCATATTGAAGTGGGATTACCCGACGATAATTTAAAGAATTGTTTTCTGTATTTTTCCATGTTTCCTGCAGATGAAGAAATTTAGGTTGACAACTTGGTTGGAATGTGGATCGCAGAAGATTTTGTTCAGAGCAAAGCCCTAGCAAGTTTAATGGACACCGCCCATGAATACAACTGGAGTATTGAAGATATTTCTCAAAACATAAGTAATCTATGTAGACTTCAATTTTTAAATCTTTCACAGTGTTCC
The DNA here is from genome assembly GCA_009831015.1 of Picea engelmannii. Taxonomy (NCBI): domain Eukaryota; kingdom Viridiplantae; phylum Streptophyta; class Pinopsida; order Pinales; family Pinaceae; genus Picea; species Picea engelmannii. The sequence goes on along the minus strand of ML809530.1, from coordinate 3,923 downwards.
AAACTAAAATCATTACCTCAAGCCATATGTGATCTTTCTCAGCTTCAGTTTTTACATCTGTTTGGATTTTCCAAACTATATTCAGTACCATGTCAAATACACGAGCAACTTCTCCATCCCGGGCAGTGGGCATATGAAAAATAAAAATTGAAAATGAAGAGGCAGACCGACCGACCGAGCAATGTTATAAATTCCTGTAAAAATGAAAATGGAGACACACACCGACTGATGTTGTAAATGCCAATGGATATTTTGAATCTGGACTATGCAATTCATATTTTGAATCTGGACTATGCAATTCTCTATTAAGTATTTTCATTGTATTTTCATTGTATTGGAACTTTGCTAATTTTAGGTTTCCTCTTGGATGAGGACCATGAACATTTCTCTGTTTTGAGAATATCAATATAAGGGTTTATATTCTACAAGTTCAATACTTTTGTTTATCTTATTTTATTTTTTGAAGTTTATATTTCTTTTGATATTGATCATAATTTATTTTTTCATTAAGTACATTATGAGTGGTATTGGAGCTCTTTTCTACACCAACATGTGTTTAAATTTTAGAGAAATGTTTTAGGCTAGATAGGTGTTATGGTGTTTTTAAACAAAATTATCTATCATTCAATGAATTAAAATGTGGTTATGAAGCATGCACATAGGGAATACAACCTAGTTGGATGACCTTGTACACCCGTGTTGGTACTTAGCAAGTGGTACCACATTAGAAAAAATCCATAAACTTACATAGGAAGTCCACACACCTTCGAGTATATAGGAAGTCCCCTATGTGCACCTGAAACCCTCCTTACATAAACTTATTAGTAATTTTGTTGGTATAGTACAATAAATACAACACTTGGGGAGATCACTCTCATGTACTAGGGAATCAAGTAGTACAACTAAGGGTATGATTTATCCTCATTATCACCATGAAAAGTAGTACAACTAAGGGTATGATTTATCCAGCTTATCACCACGAAAGAATGATCAAGTACTATTGTTGGAAATTTATAGTTATATCAGAGAACTATAATGCATGACACTTTGTTGCTTTTAATACCCTTTAAACCCTAACCTCTTTAACACATTCAATGAAGATTCCCATCTCCTAGAATATCAAGAATTTGAGAATTTAGTTAGTACAATAATAATCAGTTAGGAATAATACTTTAGTAGGAGTAAAAAATTTAAAAATTTATGAGGCTATCCTGTATCATTCTGGGAGACTTATCTAAAAAGACCCATTGCTACTAATCCATGCAAGAAAATTTCAAGTAATTAAATAACCATACATCATTTCTAAAAACCATATCTTTCCTTTAAAATTCAAGCTAATACATTATACTCATGAAGAAAAAGAGCCACCACTCGAGTTGCTTCTAAGTTCCTAGTGTTGTAATATACCACCTAGCATAAATTCATGCTAATTTTTTCCCTATTATCTTACCTGATTTTGGTGGACTTGAAAAGACCTTTGTATCCTCAAATCAAAACCTTTTAGTTCCACAAGGATGAAGGATTGTCTAGAACACATATTTGCTAATAATACTATAAGAAAGTTACATTATAGAACACACGTTTGAATTTTCATCAATAAATATATGAGCAGGATGAAATACTCAATGCAATATCTAGGAATAGGGACTTCATTTTTCTTTCATTTTCCATTCTTGGACTCGCTGTATGTGTGTGTGATTCTTTCTTTTCCTTCATTTTAAAGTATTTTCTATTAAAAAACATTAGTAGACCAAACTAAGGACATGATTTGTTAACTCAATCTTGTATTATACCGATATTTATAAACATGACATTATAAAAAAAATATTACTATATCATTTTCTTTGAAAAATTGTATTTTTTAGGCCTTAATTTGTTTTTATTATCTTTTAGTTTATTTGTTTTTGTGTAGTATGATGGTTTTGGGATTGTTTTTTATGATTGCATTTGTTTTATATTGGTATTTGGTCTCCTTTTACCATGAGATTTGAACCATGCTACTTGCATGCCTTCATCCCCATAGTTACAGATCATTTAGGCATTTTTTTATCCCTTTTGCGTTGTGCTCACAACTTGCAAAAGTGTTAATCACAAGAGCTCCCAAGTTGGTATTAGAAACACATGAGAATCCTCAAAAAGGCCCTAAAAAATAAAATAAATGCATAATGCATGGACTTCAAGAAGAGATTGCAAATCCTATACCCTATACACTTTGGACTTTACTCCCCAACTACCAGAACCACTTTACAATCACATAAATAGATGTTCCATGATTGAAGAGTAGGCAACACACCCTTATCTGGATAAATCATTTGAGATGTACTATCCATTCGCCATAATATCCTCTCCTTGAACAAAATCCTCCTACTTTTTCAAGTATGATCTAATATTGAGTATGTTTCATGTCATCATGTAATTCCCCTTCCAAACTAATATCATTATCCTTGTCTTAGTTGAGTTTGATAAGTGGTCAAGGTTGGAGGAACCTAGACTTGGGTGACGAAGGTGCTAGCAACAAATTCAAGTATATTGTTACAGTTCATATTTGAATTGTTCTAATAAATATCTATCTTCTTCACCACTCCCAATTCCTTATGTATTGAAATAATGTTGATATTTGTCTGAATTTAGGAATTGTGGTTGTTCTAGTTAGAGTTCATGGTCTTTAAGTTTATATCATTAATTTATTATATTAAAATGGATTTGAGGAAGGTCTCATTTGTTTGATTCGTGTGTAGGTACGAAAAGTGAATTGTGCAAGATTATCAAGTTTCTCAACGAGGTCAAGGGTTTAACCACATAACCAAATGTATCCTCCTTTTTCCTCTATCATGCATTGATAATATAACTTTTTAAATCTAGAAAGTAAGGCTGTAATATTTCTTTTATTATGTTAGTGAGATCAACCCAGTCATTAGGAATCTCTATTTAGTATGGACACCCTCAATAGAAATGGGAACTCTATTGGGGAAAATTATTTGAATTCTTTATTCTTGGGTTGTTTCCTTAATGTTTTTTTTTTCGATTTTTAAAACTTGAGAAAGGGAAATCTAAGGACATCAAAGGATACTAAGAATAAATCACTAAACTCTAGAATCAAAACTTCATTGTTTCTATTTTTAAAAGAAGGGATAAAAACAATCCCTCTAATTATAAAACCATCATGATTAGCCCTCTTTTAACCAAGTTGTATGGAATTATTATGGAAAGAAGATCAACATATGGATAGAAAGACACAGAAAAGGAGCTAGAGGGAAAGTCATATTTAAGAGTTATCATTCAACTATGGACCACCATTTTACACTTAGGACCATTGTGGAGGAGTGTTGCAATAATAAAACCAATCTCGTATGGGTAAAATCATGAATGTGGGTGTCTATATTCCTTGTTTTTTGAGAAAATAAAATATATTTTCAGAAAATTTTCAACTTCGTAAATAAAAGTATTTTTTTTATTTAGAATTTCACTCTATAGTAAAAAAAAACACTTTTCATGAATTTTGTTATCTTTCTATTGATTATTTTTTGAAATTTTTTTATTGCCATTTGATATGTCAATTTAGCTATTGTGATGCAGGAGCATCCCTCACAACAAGAAAAACCAACATGGAAGCAGGAGATAGCTGGAAGACGTCCAGCGCAAGTTTTGAATTTAAAAAAAATTCTCTCTTGAAGTTGACGCGCCAAACTTAAATGAGATCATTTAATGAAAGCGCCTTGGAAAAATGTAATCAGACCTCGAGCCATACTCTCTCGTCTGAGATAGATAGAGGCATTTATAGTGGTAGTTGCAGGTAGATAGAATTGAATTCTTAGATTAGATAGTTCTAGAAGGAAGAGGGAAAACCGATTATAGACACCCTCATTTGTATTATTGTAACAATTAGCAGCAGGAGGAAGGAGAGTCTAGAGCATAGGAGAATA
>ML809529.1:86886-111442 GCA_009831015.1 Picea engelmannii | reverse complement strand
GAGTGGTTAGCCAGATTAGTAGACTCCTAGTTTGAGATCAGATCTAGACCACCTGTGGTTTGGAAAATAACATTTATCAAGAAAGTCAAGAGAGTTGATAATGTTGTGTCTAGAGTAGTAGATCTTTGGTTTGATAGCACTATTAGAGGGTACATTGTTGAGTTTGTTATCGATAGGGTAGAGTCCTATAGTCAAGGATAGAGGTATTTCTTTAAGGGACATAGAGGGAAGTTCCTATACTTTTTGAGGCTAAAGATTAATATGCTATTGCATGAGAAGAAGATCTTGAAGACACAGTAATCAGTTGGATCTTAAAGCTAATGGTTAAGAATTCAGACAACGACAACGACAAAGAGGCTAGACACATGCACAGTGGGAGAACATTCAGGAAGGTTCCTCTTGCGAACCTGTTTAAGCAGAGTTATGAACCTTTGACACAAGACAAATATTTCTACAGTGGGGAAGAAGCAGGGAGATCATACGAAGAATATTCAGAGTCCACAAGGGTAAAGGAAGTAGAGACTGAGGGACTTCGCCGAGAAGAACCAAAAACTTCAAGGACTACGCCTACTGTCAAAGTAAGTATTATTACTCCTTCTGTTGTTTTAGCAACATTAAGTAACCAGAGCAACCAAAGTAGTCAAACTAATCAAAGTATTGTTACAAGCGGTTTAGCACATACTCAGCCGAGAAACCAAGGAAGATCTATGTCAGATGAAACGAGACTGCTTATTTTTAGAGGATATAGATCTGAGGATCCTAATTAGCACTGGTTCTTATGCGAAGCTGTATGGAGCATTAAGGAAGTTATCGACGAAGCTGTTAAGAGAGCTCAATTTAGTACTACCTTGAGGGATCACACATTGAGATGGTATATGAAGTTTGTTTCAAGATCTGTACAACCTAAGCCATTGAATGACATTAAGACTGCATTGAGTGCAGAGTTCAAGAAACCCAAGTCAGAATCATAGTGCATTACAGATTTGAAAGAATCAAGTAGAAGGTGACTGAACCTGTTTGGGAGTTTGATCAGAGATTTAAGACCTTGACATGCCATTTAAGTTTTCAGATTCTGGATGAACAACATAAGGAATGGTTCATCGCTGCTCTACTGCCACACATCAGAGTTTCTCTGATGTAATAGAAATTCGCTTCATAGGCTGAAGCATTAGAGATTGCTATGAAACTAGAAGCAACCCCTGTAGGAGAATCTAGCCCAGGTATGAGTTAGATTTTGAATCAATTAACTAGTTTATCTTTACAGGCCGAAGACATGAAGAAAGATAAAGGAAAAGAGAAAAGGGAAGACATCTGGTGTATCAAATGCAAATCAGAGGAGGGCCATGACATAGAGCACTATCCCTTATTTAATGAATACTTGGCCTCTAGAGCCCCTAACCCTTTGAAGCAGGTTACTATACCATGGTGCGAGGTATGTAGAACTAGACATCGCCCTGGTGAATGTTATTATATGCAGAAATATGTCCAAACACCCACCAATATTTATTGCACATTCTGTAAATCTGTGGGGCACAATGAGAAGGATTGTAGGGCTTATGAACTCATGCATGAAAGATCAAGGGATACATATAAAAATCAAGGAGAATTATAGTCAGAAGAAAATAATGTGCAGTTCAATTCCCCAGGAAGAGGAAACTTCAATCCTCGTGGTGGATTCAGAGGAAGAGGATGAGGAGGAGGCATGAGTCGAGGACGAGGTCAAATTATTTTCTATAAATGTACCCAACCAGGTCATTTGGCAAGGGATTGTCAGAACCCTTGTACTACTTGCAACCACTGTAATTCCTTTGATCATGTCATTGAAGATTGTCCAGTACTGTTAGCCAAAATTCAGGAAAGATGAGGTGGAAACCAACAAGTCCAACTAATTTCAGTTGAACCTCGCAGTGAGGAACCTAGAGTCATTTTTATTACTAGAGGAGGCAATGTCATAGGAGAATATAGGGTGATTCCAGGAAAGACTACAGATGGATCGGGGATCAGAAGAGCTGTAGAGAAGGCACAATTGTTTGATCCGAGGAAAGAAAAGCATACTTTTGAAGAAGGAAGGAGATAATTTGGAGGAGAACAAGCTTCTTCATCTAGGGTACAACCATAAGTAAAGGAATGTGAGATGCCTCCAACATTTGATTAGTCCGTCCCACTTAGGCAAGGAAAATAGGTAAGCAAGCTTATGGATTTCTTATATACTTGTATCAATTTGATTAGATATGAAAGAGCTATGCAGGAACTTCAACACCTGATAAGATAGTATGAGATTGGAAGAATAGATCCTTTGCTGAGTAGAGATGTGAATCAATTATATAGGAAAAGGAGGACAAGCAAGGAACTGCACCTTAGTGCTCAGATTGGAGACTACGCTGTAAACTATGTGGTCCTCGACTTGGGATCATAAGTAAATGTTACGGTGAAGCAGACTTGGGCACTGATGGGAAAACCTAAATTGATTTACTCTCCTATTAGGCTCAGGATGGATAACCAATAGGTGGTAAGCCCCTTTGGAAGACTAGAGCATGTTCCTGTGGACATCGACAGAGTGAGGACATTTGTAGATTTTGAAGTAATCGAGATTGTTGATGATAGTTGTCCTTATCCTGCATTGTTAGGAATTGATTGCGATTTCAGAAATATGACTGTGGTCGAACTAAAAAAAGAGAAGAATGACAATCGAGGGTAATGGCCTTAAGGTCATTGCACCCCTTGATCCTGATGAAGGCCGGAGATACACATAACCTATAAGAGAAGTAGACCACGCCTATGAACTAGAGAACATCTATAAACTGACAACATGATTATATTAACCCTACAACGGATGGAAATCTAAGTTGGCGAAGTGAAAGTGCATGCTCATCAGATTCAGAAGAAGCATTGGAGAATTGGCAGAATAGAATGTATGAAGTCTCTACGCGGAGGTGTGCCAGATTGACCAAGGTAGTTCACTAGATTAGCACAGAAGTAAGTAATCTTCCTAACTTTGATGGCTTGAATCATTTAGAAACATTTCCATCTGAATTTGAGAAAATTGTACTAGTACAACATAGGATGTTGGCACTAGATTAAGTCTTGAAAGCAACACCATCTAGATGGTGGGGAAGGCATAAGAATAACATCGCGGAGTGGGAACAATGTCACACCTTATTGACACTGCACTTTTCAGACCAAGATGAAGGTTGTGAAGTTTGATACACAGGTTAGAGTTTTCCTAAGGACCATGTGCAGAGTTATGAGGAAGCCTGGAGCAACATTCCCAAGGAACAGTGGGTACATAAGTTCATTAACACCTTAGATACTACGCCTATCAACTAGTATCTTTAGGCAGAACTGTGCTTAGCCACTACAGATTGCTATGGTATGAACTAGAAATTTATAGCTACAATTGTATTTGAAAGTCAGTACCCCACAATAGATAAGGCTTTACAAATTATAAGACAAAATGTCTTTGAGGAAGTATCCAAATCCCCTTTTGAACAAGAAGCAGATGAATGTACTGCACCTCTTCAGTGGTTACAAGGTTGTTATAATATTAATGCTAATGAAGATGATGATCCTAGAAATGTAAACATCTCAGAAACTGAAGGGAAAAGGGATATAGAAGGGCCAGAGATCAAATTACCTTTCGTAGGACAACCCATTAAACTTAAGAAAGTTAACATTGGAATAGAACAAACACCTAAGTTAGCAAGTGTTGGAGACTATTGGGATGATGCTACTATTAGTAAGATTACAGAGCTATTGCATGAGTATCAGGACTTGTTTCCAACCAAGTTCACAGACATGAAGGGCATTAAAGGGCCCATGGGAGAAATGAAGATCCCTTTGAGAGCAGATGCAAGACCTATCAAGAAGAGACCTTACAGATTGAATCCCAAGTACAAATAGAAAGTTAGGATTGAATTAGATAGAATGCTGGAAGCAGAAATCATAGAACCAATTGAAGAATCTGAATGGATCAGCCCTATGGTGGTCCAAGATAAGAAGTCAGGAGAAATCAGGATCTATGTGGATCTAAGGAAATTGAATGATGCATGTTTAAATGATCCATTCCCTACACCTTTTACTAATGAGGTTCTAGATAATGTAGGAGGGCATGAAGTTTATTCATTCACAGATGGATTTTCAGGCTATCACCATATCAGAATTGTTAAGGAAGACCAACATAAGACTACATTTGCAACATAATGGGGTTCTTTTCAGTACACTGTGATGCCTTTTGGCTTGAAGAATGCACCAACCATCTTTTCTAGGGTGGTGTTCGAAGCATTTAAGGAATTTTTACACAAGTTTTTGGAAGCATACTTTGATGATTGGACCGTTTTTAGCCTACTAAAAGATCATATTGAATGCTTGAGATTAATGCTAGATAAGTGTAGGCAATGTCAGATTGCCCTGAACTTGAAGAAGTGTATTTTATTTTCACCTTTTGGAGTGCTGTTAGGACACATTGTGTGCAAACAGGGGTTGTTGGTCGATCCTTCCAAGATTTCTATCATTGTTGATCTACCTCCTCCTACTTCAGTTAAGCAACTGCGCACTGCATTGGGACACTCTAGATATTATAGAGAGTTTATTAAAGGCTACGCACAAATAACAACACCTATGGAGAAGCTATTAAAGAAAGATAGTAAGTTTCAATGGACATAGGAATTCCAGTAGAGCTTTGACACACTAAAACAGAAAATGGTCACTGCGCCTATCTTGGTTTTTCCAGATTGGGGCAAGGAGTTCAATGTTCATGTCGATGCTTCGTCCATTACATTAGGAGAAATTTTGGCACAACTAGGTGCAGTATACATTGACCACGCTATAGCCTTTGCTAGTAGAAAACTTTCTACATCTAAAAGGAATTATACTACCATTGAAAGAGAAGGCTTAGCTATGGCATTTGCACTGCAAAATTTTAGAAACTACTTGTTGGGAGGACATTTTAAGATGTTCAATGACCATTTTGGATTGAAGTACCTAGTCAACAAGCTAGTTTTTGGGGGAAGAATATGCAGGTGGATACTATTATTTCAGGAGTATGACTTTGAGATCGTGGTCAAGCCAGGAAGAATGAATAAATGACCTGATCATTTATCTAGGTTAAAACATGGTGAGGAACCTACCAAAATGGAAAATACCCTACCAGATGCACAGTTGTTGGCCATTAGAAAATTCGATGATCACTTTGCCAAAATATTCCAGTTCCTGTCCACAAGAATGGCACCTCACGAGTACACAGTCATTCAGAAGAAACAGTTGGTAGTCTGCGCTGTAGATTTTCAACTTATAGTCGGACAATTATATAAGATGGGACCAGATGAGATCTTAAGAAAATGTGTGATGGAGTCTGAAAGACAATTGATCCTTGCAGAAGCACATGAAGGCATCGCAGGAGGACGTTACGCAGGGAAAGAAACAATGTAGAAGGTTCTTAGAGCTGGCCTCTGGTGGCCCACTTTACATAAGGATGTTAAGGAATACTACAGAGCCTGCGATGTATGCCAATGGATAGGGAGGCCTTCTAGAAGGGATGAGATGCCTTTAGCACCTCAACTAACCTTAGAAGCATTTGAAAAATGGGCTATTGACTTTGTGGGACCGATCAACCCACTAGGAAAGCGTACAGGAGCTCGATACATTATCATTGCTACAAAGTATTTGACTAGATGGGCAGAATCAAGACCAGTTAAGGACTGTAGTGCAGCTACAACTGCGCAGTTTATCTTTGAGGATATCATAACCAGATTTGGATGCCCAAAGATCCTTATGAGTGATCAAGGCACACACTTCATCAACAAAACCATTGAAGCCTTGACTCAAGAGTTCAAAGTTCACCATCAGAAGAGCACTCCATACCACCCACAGGCGAATGGTATAGTCGAAGCCTTCAATAAGATCTTGGAGACAACGCTGAATAAGATATGCAGTGTTAACATAGATGATATGAGAATTCCAACAATGTTATGGGCTTATATAACTACTTGCAAGAAGCTAACTACACAAACTCCTTTTAAGTTAGTATATGGCTTGTAAGCAGTGGTACCTATGGAATACTTGGTTCCTAGTTTAAGAATTGAAACATTTACAGGTATGGATGACACTAGCGCTGTTCAAGATAGGCTCGTGCAGTTGATAGAACTGGAGGAAGATAGGTTCATTGCAGGATTTCATCAACAGGTACAAACAGAGCGAGAAAAGGCTTACCATAACCTACATATCAAGAGGAAAGCATTTAAACAAGGAGATTTGGTACTTGTGTATGACAACAAGTTCATGAAGCATCCAGGGAAGTTCATGACACATTGGATTGGGAATTTTGAAGTTGCCTATGTTACAGAAGGTGGAGCTGCGCAGTTGAAGACTCTTAATGGAGAATGGAAGGATGGTTTAGTTAATGGGATTCGGTTGAAGTTGTACTGTGATAACCAACTGCCCCACATCTCTCAGTAAAATCAAAGGAAGAAGGTCTAGGTACCAGGTGCAGTTGAAATTGGGTACCAGACACATAAATGATAGTCTGCACATGATAGGGAGGGACATAGAAGAAAGCACAGGATGCTCCACATAGTCTGCAGTCGTATTAATAAAGGAGGTTCAACCCTGTAGTGATTCAGGATAGTCACATGTGAGTGTTGGGGGCATGTTGGCCCTTGGTCATGTATTAAGGAAGAAAGCGAAGATTAAGGAAGAAGAAATACAAAGTACGAAGTGCGCAGAAGGCACACAAACAAAGGAAGGGGTGAAGTGGTTAAAGAAGCATAAAAGAAGGAACAAGGTAAAGGAAAAGCAAGCCATTAAAGGAGAAGATCAAGGAAAACAAAACAACAAGGAAAATGAAATGTGTACAGGTCAACAAGTGAAACAATACACTAATAGGTGCTTTGGAACACCTCGCAGAGAAGAAGGAAGGACAGGTTGGGGAAGTCCTTAAAGTGTGGGTTATGTGGACCTAGTGTTTTGGCACCTAGGGTTTTGGCATGTAGGGTTTTAGCACCTAGGGTTTTGACACCTAGGCCTCGGTCTAAGGTTGTCTAAGAGTCATGAAATGTATAAATAGAGGTCTAGAAGAGTTGAGAGGGTGGTTACTATTATTATTGATGAGAGATATATTGAGATAGTAGTATTGTGGTTGTAAGGCATTCTTGTATTCTAGACCTTCAGCTAGGTGCGAAGTTCAACCCTCCAGCTGGGTGTGCAGGGAGGGGAGAAAGAGAGAGAGAGAAGATCCGCAACTAAGTGCATAGATAGAACTGTATGTTTTCATCTATTATATCAAGAAACACAGTTCTATGGATGTAGTCCTGGGGAGAGGGTGAACCACATAAATCTTGTTGTTCTTTGTGATTGATATTGTGCTATTGGCTAGCTGTTAGACTGTTATTGCATTACTGTTTTCCACTATTGAAGATAAGATAGATAACTTACTTCGTGGAGATGAACATAACACTATTAAGTTACTTAGTGTTGATTATTCTGGAATCCTCTTTCATTTCCACCGGTTGTAGACACATGTGTCTTGCAACCCCCCTATTGGTACTTCGAGTGAGATTTCATCTGCTTCGCAGGTGTTGATGAAAAGGCTAGTAGTTAGGGTTTGTTGGTGCGTTGTTATATTTGAACCATGGGTCTACCCCTATGCCAACAACCGCGACTGATTATTTTACCTGAAGGGTTGATGATTGTCCTTTAACACAGTCAAATGAGAAAATAGTCATGAAATTTTTAGAACAACATTCAATCACCATGTTTAGGGTTCTTTTTGTTGTTCTTTTTTATAATGTTGCTTATTTTTCTTCAAATTCATTGTTTGAATTTCATTGGATAAAGGGATCATTTTTAGTTATTAAGCATACTACTATCCATAAGGTAACAGAGTAGTTGTATCCACTAACAAAAATCTAATTTGAATTTTGAAGAAGACATTAACGAAAAACCATTGAAAATGGCATAACTCTTTGCCTAATGCTCTTTGGGCTGATAGATTTACTCCTAAGTGGGAATTATTGGGTACTTCTCCTTATTATTTGGTGTATCAGAATGAATAAATTCTTCTAACCAATATCTTCCGGCCATCATTACAATTGTCTCAAGTTTCAAGAGTTCAACCTTCTTCTATGCTTTAAAACATAATTGATACCTTAATTATCTTGGAGGAAGAGAGGGAAAAAGCCTAACAAAAATTTGCAACTCACTTTTATATTGTTAAATGGTGGTTTGATAAACATAAGGTTGGTGATAAGAATTCTGAAGTAGGTGATTTGGTTATGAAATGGAACAAAGTCAGTGAGCCCAAAGGAAAACATAGAAAGTTTCAAAACTCATGTTTTAGTCCTTGCTGGATTGCTGAAAAATAGAAGTTGGCACATATAGATTACAAAGCTTGGAAAGTGGACTCGATTCCCTTCCCATCAACAACCAGATTCTAAATGGTGCTTCACCTAGCTACTCTTAAGAGTACTTTCATGTATCATAGTCTTATTGTCTTTGATTTGTTGCATTTGTTTTGCTTTCGATAGTTTGGTTTCATGTTTGACTTTCAAAATTTTCTTTATCGTCATTAATTAATTCTTCGTTTGCATAATTTTGTTTATTTCTGCATGTTTTCTCTAAAATTTTTTTGGGAGGTGTTGAGTTTTCAACCTTTGGCGAAACATGACATTTAGTTCTCAACTGTGTACTTTATTTGTTCTAATAAAAAATGTAAAGTGAGTCAACAATTAACATGATTAGAAGTCAAAAGGTATTTATAGTTTCATTTATGTGCAATTTTGAGAAAATACAATGTTTTGTTGGTGGAGGTAATGGCTATTGTCAAATATGAATGGATCAAACAAGTCATACATTCTAAAAGTCACAATCGAAATGATGAGGGGAAATTGGTGAGGGTCTTTCTTCTTTTAAAACTGGTAAGCTTTAAATCCTAGGTGTTTGATTCACTCCTTCATCAACATATTTCATCATTGGAAGTTTAGTGGTTGTTTAACTTAAGTTCCTCCTTGAATAAATATTTCTATGATAAATAAAAAAAGAAAAATAAAAGAAAAAAAGAGAAAGTAAGGAGAAAGAGCTTCTTGAAGTGAAACATATTAGTAATGAGGAAATGTAGATATCTCTGTCAGGGCTATGGACACTTACTAGCAATGAAGCAAGGTTGTGATATTGAGGTGACTTTGTCGAGGCTATGGACACTCACTTGTAGTGAAGTAACACCAAAAAAATTATAAGGTTACTTAGAGATTATAAAATAATACCATGATACCAGAAGTTATATTTAATTTGGTTTCTTTCTCAGAATTGAAGGTCGATGGTCAAAAGGACATATCCTTTATGTTTGGACAAAATCCAAATCCCCATGTCAAAGCAAATAATTGTTTCTAAATCACATATAAAGGATCGATGGATAGTTTTTGGTTCCAATTATGTTCTAAGTCTAGCTTTACTTGAAATTGATTTGTTTTTTGTCATGGGTATATACAGAGATGTTGGATTCATATAGTGAATTACCATTTGTTGAGTACACAACACACCCTAAAATTTCTGAAATTTTGGGTACCACTTTTTCTCTAAGTTTGGAAAGTGTATTTTTGCATCTTAATTTTAATGATGTCTTGCATATCAATTAGTTTTGAAAGTATCTTTTACCTTTAAGAAAACCAAAATTTTCTAGTCCCTGAGCCTTGTTTTGAATTGAAATGATTTATTATCAGTGAGTTTGAGTCACTTTAATCGCATAAGAAAGTAGATATATGCATTAATCTCTCCCCTACTTGAAATCTAATTTTATCCTTTACAATTTTTTCCAAAAACTTATGCAAAACTTTGCTTCTTCACAAATCTTTGTTTTCTTGCAATATTATTTTTCCTTTTGTGTAATGTAAGAATCTTTGTTTCCTTGTGATACAATTGTTCCTTTTGTGTATTGTAGGAATCTTTGTTTCATTGTGATACAATTTTTCCTTTTATGAATTGCAATAATATTTCTTTCCTTGCAATACAATTTTTCCTTTTACATATCACACTCAAATTTGTTTTTGTTGTGATACATCTCATCACATGTAAGTTTCATTTTGTACAATGCATCACATTGCTTCAAAGTTCTTATCTTCATCTTCATGAAAAAGAAAAACTTCATTATACTTAACTTTTTCTAAAAACTTGTCCAAAATCTTCCTTTTCACATCTTCTAGAAGTTTGCATCTTTGTGTCATTTCGCACCTCATCTAGTTTTAGCTATGACATATCACATATTCCAAAAGTTTTGTCCTTTATGATGTATCACACTTAAACTTTGTTTCTTCACAAAACAACGCATTGTTGAAAAGTTTCTTTATCAACGAGATGACGCATCACTAATTTGTTTGATCTCCACGACGTTTCACATGAACCAAAAGTTTGTTTTCATATGACGCAAAATTTCTCTCTCTCGCAATGTATCACAATTAAAATATCTTTCCTTGTGACATATTACACTACTCAAAATTTCGTTTCTCTACGACGTATCACACTGATCAAAATTTTCTCTCATGCGATGCATCGCAATTCTTGAACTTTTCTCCATAACGACTAATTTTGATCGCATCACACTCAAAATATTTTAGGTGTGATATGTGAAGTCTCCAAAGCATATCACACATGATTTGAAGAAGGTTGCAACACAAGGTGTATCACACCCAAAGATAAAAGAGGTGCAACATAGCACATAACACATATTCACGTATTTATGTATTTTCACAATAAATATTGATATCGATCTCCATTTTAGGCATGCCTTATATTGTTTGAAAGATCTTGTTGAAATCTACAACTTTGTTGTTATACACGTTTAATGATTTGACACTTCTTGTTTCATATTTGTGAAATAAGGACAGGGCAAGAACCATGTCATAACCCATGAAAGGAGATCAAACTCAGGGAAGTAAATTTGAATACCTTGCTACGATATCAATGGATTTTATATGTTTAACAATTTTTTTGTAATAAGATTTGAAGTCCTAATTTATATAATTTGTGATGATGACACCCGTGTACCAATTGTATACATTTTAGAAGCAACACGAGATGGTAGGCAAAAGCGTGAGAGATAAATTGGGGGAATTCTTCCTTGGCATGTGGCCATTTTAAAAACTGCCTAACCAATGAAATTAAAAGGATCACTACGCTAAAGTCTATTTGCCCAAAATAGAAAAAAAAAATCAAATTAAGAGATTCATGCATGGGACACCTCCCCTCCATCTCAAAATCAATAAAAGGAGCAACACATGTTTCCACATCACAACCTATGGGACTATTTATTTAATTAGTAAGAAAAGCATAAGGTTGGGCATGCATGAATTGAAACTTTTAGTTTGCTAGAGATATGGCTAATGCATGGCTTTTTGAATGGTTAGTCTTTTATTTATTCTATAATTAGATTAGTTTTATTTTATAAATAAGAGAGTCAACCTATTAGAATGGGGATTTTGATTATGAGGTGATTGGACAAGGATTCTGGGTCTGCATTATTTCAAGTTGAATTCATAAATTCCTTTTAGAGTCAAACGATACATTTTGCTAAATATTTGTGTACGTGCTCTCTGATTTGTGGATTATTCTACATGCAGGCATCTATATGCTATATTGTATTCAAGCTATATTTTATAATTGAATGAATTGTTGATTATTTGTTTTTAGTAAAACAAATCTTATATGCTTTGTTAGTTAGTTTCTTATTCTCCATTATTGAAATATTGTGGAATTATTTCTGAGTGTTTTGTTGTTATAATTTTCTTTTTGCATTATAATAGTCAGTGTTTCTTGAATGTTATCTTGTAGTAATAGTTATTAACATAATTATTTCTTGGAGAATTAAAGCGAACATATTGTTTTCATTTATTGTACTTGAAGGTTATCATTTGTAACAAATTTCCTTAAACTCTTTAAATTAGTTTCATTTGTCACATTGAATAGATAAATTAAAAAAACATCAAAAGGATGAATATATACTTTTAAAACCTATCGAACGATTGTCAGGCCATAATAATAATAATAATAATAATAATAATATATTTTTAAGGTCACAACCAAGCGAGACACCAAATTGGTGTATGAGACCCCCTCCACCCAACAATTTTGACTAGTAAAGTCTACGGAAGTATAAATACCCTACCCCCCTCTGGATTTGAACTTGTGACTCTTATGATGAAACACATGTTCTTAACCATTAGACCCATTAAATCGGAGGATTGTTCCATCCCAAATAGGGAAGAGTCCAATTAAGTCTCTTCCTTGGGTTTAATCCCTACTGTTAAGAATTAGGAATCCAACCCCCTCAACATAGAGTTTAAATGATTTTGAGGAGATAAGGAATACACACTATTTGATTAGAAACCAAAATTCAATATTGACCCATTAAACCCTTTCACAATAAGATACTTCACTTCATATGGAAAAAAATTCCAAGTTTTTTTCTCTATCACATTATCACATACGAGAAGGCATGAATCATCGAATTTAGGATTAAGGAAAAGTCACTAAAAAAAATGTGCTCAATGGTATCAATTTATAACATTTATGAATAGGTTTTGACCAAAGAGTGGAGGTAAGAGGAGGCAATATTCTCATAATAGGAAGAAAGCATTTACAATACATTTGGAAATTAAAAATACGCTGCAACTATGACTTAAATCTTTTAATAAGCAAGATTAAAGCTAGGAAACATGTCAGTGGAGTCATCCATAATACCTATTGTTTAAATTAAATTTTTACAAGGATTCCATAGGAAATCAAGTAAGACCAGTGTCAAGGAGTATACTAAGGGACAACCAATGTATCCATAATACCTATTGTTTAAATTAAATTTTTACAAGGATTCCATAGGAAATCAAGTAAGACCAGTGTCAGGAGTATATTAAGGGACAACCAATGCTAACATATAATGATGTACACAACAAGCATATGAATAAATATTGATAATTCAATGAAGATTTAATGAGTGGAAATGGGATTAGATTTGGCATGTAAATTGGGGTTGCTTCAATTGAATGTAACATGGACTCTCAAATAATATGATTATTAAAGAAAACAATTATGAATGGGCAACTTGGTTAGGATAAAGTTCATTAACATTTGGCTCCCACTCTTTATGGATCATGAACATTTTGTGTAAATTTCATCATGTATCTTTTTTCATACAATCAAAGCAATACTAGAGGAGTAATTATTTTGGCAAACATGGGTTCCAAAGAAACTCTAGGAAATTTTGTTTATCGAGCAATGGGAATACCTTTATCACCATGACATGAAGAGTAAGATTGTTGAACTTGTTGATTTGAATAGACAACCAAAACAAGGTATTATATCTAATGTCG
This sequence comes from Picea engelmannii, assembly GCA_009831015.1. Classification (NCBI taxonomy): domain Eukaryota; kingdom Viridiplantae; phylum Streptophyta; class Pinopsida; order Pinales; family Pinaceae; genus Picea; species Picea engelmannii. Next base: position 98,093 of record ML809529.1, on the reverse strand, counting down.
ATCATAATTCAAGAAGGTTTATAAACGATGGAATTATGCTTACAACAAGTGCAAACCGAAGAGAAGAGAAAATTTGGAAGCATAGACAACTCAAGCAGTGATTGAATGAAAGATAAGATAGCTATCCTATTATTTTTGGGTTATCCTATTATTTTTGGGTTTTTGGTTGTGGCTATAACTGATAGCTATAGTAAATGTTGTAAGTAATATTATATAACAAATGTTGCATAATAGCTTAGTCCTTACCAATAAAGTTTGAAAATATATAATGAATAGTCAAACTTATTCTATGACTAAATACATAGATAATATAGATATAAATATGTGCTCACTATCCCCATAATAGACTATCACTGGCAGCAATATCGCCAAACTAGCCTTCAAAATAAGCATCCAAACACAGTTACTTGTTTACGAGTGTTTCTTCATGTTTATTCTAAAAGGTGTTCCTTCAAGACGAAGGTAAAGTATTTTTGGATATTGTACGCCGAGATGCCATGAGGCTACAAGATTTATGTATATATGATAATAAAGTTCTACGAAGAAAGGCATATCGTGTGAGGATTTTGAGAAGCAAATTAGATATAATGGAAGTAACAGAATATAGAGAGACCTTATGGGATTTTCCCAAATATATCATATACATGTGAACAAAAATTCACTGTGAGCTCCTCCATTGTCCATTGTCACCATATAATGTATACCAGAAAGTCTATAATGATAATATGTAAATGTGGACACTACATATCCATCGTCACCAAAAAGGCATCTATCTGATTGTTGGCAATTTCCTGCTAGGGTAGTGATAATGGAGCTTTTATCTGTAGCGTACCAATCCCTGTGTGCATTTTTACAGACCGTAGGATATTAAAGCGACTGAGAATCTGATTAGTGCATATTTATATTATTGTGTACAAAAATAACTACCATAAAGAACGATATACAAATGTTCAGGTAATCGTAATATGCAAGTGGGATTTTCTTTTGTTAATACCTCACCTTAGATTTTATGTTATTTATGGTTTTGTATTATTATTGCCTCTTTTTTAATACAAGGCGGTGGCCAGTAATTTGTCAACCATATTCTTTTTGTAAATTGATCATTATGTAGATATTGTTAAAAAATAATTGGAATGATATATGCACTTCTTACAATGTTGTTCAGATCTGAATGTTATTTAATTTCTCCCTTGACATCCTAGCTAAGTTCAACTGCCTCTTGACCAGTAAAGACGTTTGCAGCCACAGTTGGATCCACGTGGAAATCGAATTCATGTTCTATATCCATCATGATCTCAGTCTACACAGACACAAACTAATTATCAGGTTGATAAATGTCAAGAGTTGGTTGTAAACTTAGAAATCAAAGTAATGCAATGGTGGTTTGCACACCATATCTAATGAATCGATGCCCAAATCATACCACTTGGAGTCGGGTTTTACATAATTTGGATCTATGGCTATATGCTTTGCAACAATATTTTGAAATTTTTTAGTAATTTCTGGTTCAATCTATTTAAACAAAGAAAGAGAGTTACAAAATCATAAGATCTCAATGAGGAAACACAACAGTTTTTGCTACAGTGTCTCCAGTCTTAACTATACTTACATAACATGATACTTTCAAGCTGCCAACTCGAGAGTTAAATCTTGCTATAGTACCATAACAGGGAGCAGAGGCTAGTTGAACAATGGATATCCTATCAGATAAAATGGGAAAAGAGGACGAGATTCTAGTAAAAACATGTGTTAATAATATTTCAAAATGCATTTCTGTAAAGCTAACTATAATTGGTTACTAAAAAGCTAATTGTGAAAGACTGAACTATGTCTGTAATGAAATATAATTAAAAGTTACCTTGTTTTGTATGAAGGTTGAACCGTTGAAAATTGGTGAGAAAGATATAAAAAGTGTCATTGATTCATGCGTGGATATGAGAAAAAATAGTGACAATAAGTCCTCTTTTTATAAGAGGAACACTACTTTACCAAATCTATTTTATAATTTATAAGCAAACTTTGCATGACTCTATCACCTTAAAAGACTGCAACAAAACACCTCTTATACTTGAAAGCATGGAATGAATGACAATGTACAAACTCCTGTTATATTTAGCACCATATTTCAAACACAACTAAAAAAGAATAAACAATGCATACAAATTATAAGGTTTTATGATATTGTTTTGAAAATTATCTCAAATAAACCATGAATACAATATATGCTAAATTAATTCACATGACAAAAAATTTCACAAAGCCTTTGCCCCACATCATTTTGGAGGATGAACCTCTTTTGCACAAAAAATAAATCCAAGCATCACAAATTCATTTCAACAACGTTATTGATCCTAACAATAACCTGATGGGGAGTTCAGTCATCCGACATTGCAGAAATAAATTCATTCTAACTACAAGATTATGCCAGACAAAACCCTACTGAGCTTCAGGAGTCCAACTGGGTTGTGCACTATCCCAACTAGGCACTGTGGCAGCGAGAATGCTTGACAATGATGCAACATTCCTGTCTACCATTGGTGGTAATGGAGCAGGTGTTGTGTCCCATCCTTCCACAACTATTGGACCTACAAATAATCAAAAAATTATTTATTTGAACATATTATGCAAATCCCGTTAGAGCCATTTTTCATGTTTTTGCAACACTTAACCAACCAAAGCCATATAAACATTAATCTCAAAGAAAATGCATACAAAGTCACATGAGATATTGTTCCACTCCATCCTATAAATACTCATACATGCAAAGGATTCTAGATGGGGGAGAAGAAACACTCAATTGTGACACCTGGCCAATTAGACACGACCAACGCAGACACAACAAGGATTGCAATATGCTCATGGACCACCATTGTGCATCTGGAATATCAACACTCCATTGATCTCCTGGAAGGGCGAGGGCAGGTGTTGTAAAGTCAACATTACATTCAACAACCGATGCCTCTTCATCTTCATGATCCTTAGCTTCCTCATGATCTCTATAAAATAAAAAATCAACCTGCAACGAGCCAAGATACAAATACAATGTACAATTGGAAACTAAATTGACTTAACAAAATAAAGATATAGAACATTGTGTAGGGCGCTGAGTGTTGGATTTATTTTACACACACCTAGGATTTATTTTTCCTAAGGTTTTCTCTTGTTTATTAGTCATAATTAGTCATTATCCAGTCTCCTATATTTTAGGGGAGAATATTCCACCTGGAGAATATTCTCTTTCAATTGACACTTCAATTTGACTAGTTGAGTTGAGTTTAGATGATGCATTGGTTTTGTCACCATGCGACATTGGGATCAACACCATGCTAATTCGACCTTGCCTTGGTATCATCACCAGACTGGCACATTACCTTTGATTCCCTGAGTTAACTCCTCACTACTCTCTGTTCAATCAGTTAACTGAAGACTAGTTGACTAGTTAACTCAACTAGGTGGCAGTTCACTCCCGTAACTGCTTGAGAGACTAAACTAGGTGGCAGTTCACTCCCATAATTGCTGGTGTGTGTCCAGGTCACTCTAGACCACCACTATGGCACATTGGTTCTCCTCCAATGTGCACTCATTGAGCTATACAAAGTATATCATGTGTAAATTATTAATTATTCACAACGGTTAATGAGAATTCTTTCATTCTTTCTCTCCTTCTTCTTTCTCCAATTCTCTTTGCAAATGTGTGTATTATCGTTTAGCTAGATCTATTCTGTGCAGGTTCAACACATTTACATTGAGGCAACAACTGGCAAGGCAGTGAGCAGGTGGCCAGGGATAAGGTCACATAGCAAGGGAGCTTGAAAACTGTAGATTGCAGTGTGAATTGTCAGTTGTCAGAGCCTACAAAGTAACCAATAATATAATTATTGCAATTCCATTACAGAGGATTACAATCTCAACTTATTGGGGAAAAACTATTACAATCACATTGGTATTAGCGAAATTTATTACCCAAGTCCCCATAGCTACGCCGTTGGGTCGAAAATAACACCTTCATTTCCACAAATGCAGATAAATATAAATATTTGTTTTAAATCATTGTGAAAATCGAAGTTATACCATAAAATTAGATAAAATGGAAATCAAAGAGTGATTAATATAAGTCAAAGGAGCGACTCATCGCTATAGTTCCTGCACTGCATTACCCTCGGTATGGAATAGTAAGAACTTTGATATAATAGAAAGAAGGTGGGTGCCTCAGATTTAAGTAATGATGTCTTTCAAAATGTCTAGTAAGAACTCTGATATAATTGAAAGAAGTGGGTGCATCAGATTTAAGTAATGATGTCTTTCAAAATGTATATAATAGTTACATGGCGACAAAATTTGAGATTCACTATCCTCAATTTTGCTTTTTGTACCAGTCATTTTTAGCTTAAACAATCATTTTTTCTACCATGTCACCATGCATGATTCAAATCACTTTGAAGACACAACGTTCAACCCAATTGATGAGAGGCATTCAAAACTTTAATTCGACAAAACACTACGAAGGAAAACTTTTATGGGTTCACTTTTTTTTGGCTTTTTCACAGATTTAGGTCATTTTAGATAGAACTAAAATTCAAGGGTAAAGTTTTACAAACCTTCCATTCCCATGCCGATTTAAATAGTGTAATATACTAGATATAAAGTGTATGCATAACAGAATAAAATGCTAGAAATGGCAGAATAACATCAATATAACCAGAACAATCACCACAATAACATTGAAATGATATAAGAATAACAACAAAAATAACACTTTGATTCTGAAAGAAATGTTCACGGGCCTCTTCGAGGAGCAACCTCCAGTTGAGCAGAGCTCTATTACAATAATATCCAAGCTATGGTTCTCATACCCTCGACTCCTATTTATACTAAATATGTCTATCAAAAGAAGCATCTAGAGGAAGATCCTTCTAGAAGCGGAAACTTCTATTAGGTCTTCTTACATTCGACTTATTCTATTTTATTGCAAGGCCTTATTAATATTGACCTTTATTACATCCGAATATATTGTTCTACCTATGTGCGGGTTAGGACCCTAACATGTCCTCCCCCTTAAAAATAGCCTTGTCCTCAAGGCTTGAGATGCGGAAATTGCTGCAGAATGGTAGCTGGTTCCCAAGTGACATCTGCTGGAGTTGTATCTTTCCACTGGACAAACACTTCCTTGATGGTTCTTTGACATAGGCGACGCTCACGCTGGTCCAAAACTGCTTGTGGCTATAGCCAAATGGATCCTTCTTCGGCTAACTCAGGAAGGTTGGTTTGAATTTGGCACTTAGTTCCAATCACCTTCTTTAAGCATGAAACATGAAAAACAAGATGTAGCTTCAAATGACTGGGAAAATCTAACTGATAGGCCACCTGTCCCACATGCTTGAGAATGGTATAAGGACCATAAAATTTGGGTGCTAGCTTCTGAAAATGCTTGGCCTTGAGGGAATTTTTCTTGTAAGGTTGTAGTCGAAGAAACACCTGATCCCCTTCGGCAAATTGACGTTCAGAGCGACCTTGATCTGCTTGTTGCTTCATGCGATTCTGTGCCATGAACAAATTCTCTTTGAGGGTACAAAGAATAGCCTCTCGAACTATAAGTATTTGTTCAACCACCTAGACCTTCGAGACACCCAGTAGGTATGAGAGAACTGAAGGTGGCTTCTGTCCATATACTGTTTCAAAAGGAGTCATGTGTGTAGCTGTATGGTATGAAGTGTTGTACCACCATTCAACTAGGGGTAACCATTGAGCCCACTGATTTTTCTTTTCCGAGGAAAAACACCTCAAATATGTTTCCAAAAACTTGTTGACAACTTCCATTTGACCATTAGTCTGGGGATGATAAGCTCTGTTGAGATGCAACTGGGTGCCTTGTATCTTGAACAGTTCTTGCCAAAAATTGCTTGTGAAAGTTGGGTCACGATCATAAACAATATAGTGCGGCATGCCATGAAGCTTGAAGACCCGATCCATGAAAATTTGAGCCACCGTGGATTTTGTAAACGGGTGTTGAAGAGAGCAGAAATGAGCATACTTGGAAAGGTGATCAACAACCACCATGATGACTGATTTATTTCCCGATTTGGGTAAGCTTGTAATAAAATCCATAGAGATATCCCTCCAAATAGCAGGTGGAATCAGAAGCGGTTATAGTGTGCCCGAAGATTTGACTGTTTCTCCCTTGTTGCATTGACACACATCACATTCAACGACAAAATTACGAATGTCCTGTTTCATACCATCCCCAAAAAAATAACGTTTGACCCTGTCATAGGTTTAGGTTTTGGTTGTGGGTGTAGCATGAAGCTTAGAAAGTACCGTGGATTTAAGCTTTGATTGTTTACTTAAATACAAATGGCCTTTGTATCGAAGCTCATCATGGAGACAAGATAACCCTGGGGAAACTGGAGCATTGGAATGCAATTGTTGGATCAGATGTGAACTTTTGGGATCTTGTAGCCATTCCTGGCGAACGACTTGGAGCCAATCTGGTACAATGAAGGAAAGAGAAAAAAAGGATCCTTCATCTTCATATTTTCGGGAAAGTGCATCCGTAACCACAATGTCTTTGCCTTTCTTGTAAATGATCTCATAATCATACCCAAAGAGCTTAGTCACCCATTTTTGTTGCTCCGGGGAGGAAATGCGTTGTTCCAAAAAATACTTGAGGCTTTGATGGTCTATCTTAATTTGGAAGTGTTGCCCCAATAGATAAGGGCGCCACAGATCAATGACATGCAGAATAGCCAACATTTCCTTTTCATAGATTGATTTGCCCATATTTTTTTCAGATAGTTGCTTGCTAGTAAAGGCTAAAGGCCGACCCTCTTGCATAAGGACATCACAAATTCCTTTCCCTGAAGCATCACAGTCCAAGACAAAGGTCTTTGTGAAATCAGGAAGGGCCAGGACTGGAGTGGTGCAGATGGCCATCTTCAAGGTTTTAAAAGCTTGAGCAGTGGCTGGGGTCCAAGAGAAAGAGTTCTTTTTTAGGAGAGCAGTGAGAGGTGCTGCAATCTTTCCATAATTCTTAACAAACTTGCGGTAATAACCTATTAAGCCCAAAAATCCATACAAGCTTTTGAGAGTCTTTGGGTGAGGCCAGTCTTGCATAGCTTCAATCTTTTTAGGATCCACCCTGATGCTGTTCTTGCCAACCAGATGACCCAAGTACTCTATTTCTGAGGTGCCAAAAGCACATTTAGACTGTTTCAGGAAAATTTGGTGCTGAGAGAGTAGATGGAGAACTTGATCCACATGAGCAAGATGGTCTATCTAGGTTTTTCTATAGATGAGTATATCATCAAAGAAAACTAAGACAAAATGACGTAGAAAAGGACGAAAGACATAATTCATGAGGCTTTGGAAGGTGGAGGGGGCATTACATAAGCCAAAGGGCATGACCAAAAACTCATAGTGGCCCTCATGAGTTCTAAAGGTAGTCTTGGGAATGTCTGCCTCTTTCATACGTATCTGGTGGTAGCCCGAACGAAGATCAAGTTTAGTAAAGAATTGGGCGCCACTCAATTCATCCAGGAGGTCATCAATGACAGGAATGGGAAATTTGTCTTTAATGGTAAGTTTGTTGAGGGCACAAAAGTCAAGACACATTCGCCAAGAACCTTCTTTCTTCAGGACCATGACCACTGGAGAAGAGTAGGGGCTCGTACTAGGGCGGATAAAACCTGCATTAAAGAGTTTCTGGACCATTTTCTCAATTTCATTTTTTTGGGAAAAGGGGTGACGATACAGATGGATATTGGGAGGAAGGCTTCCGGGTACAAGGGAAATGTAATGATCATGAACACCACGGGAAGGAGGGAGTCCTTGGGGAGTGGAAAAGACCACTTGATGTTTAGAAAGGATGGCTTGGAGGTCTTGCGACACTGAGGGTGTATCTGTTGCTTGTATGGCATGGAGTTGGGCAATAACACCAGAATGACCTTTTTTGAGCAGCTTTTCCGTGCGATGGGAACTAATGATCTTAGGTGAACCGAAAGTGATGCCTTGGAACTTATATTGGTGGCCCTCCTGGTCAAATTGCATGGTTAATTCCTTGAAATCCATGAGAATGGGACTCAAAGTCCTTAGCCAGTCTACACCTGACACAATGTCACAACTGCCCATGTCGATAGCAAACATATGAGATTTTAGGTGATAGTCACCAATTTGGAGACACACATTTTCACAACGCCCTCCATATTTCATGGAGCCACCATTGGCAATCGTGATTTGGAAATTATTGACGACATGGATGTAGCAATGAGTTTCTTGGGCAATGTGACAATGAATAAAATTATGGGTGCTTCCACTATCAACCAGAATGATGACCTTCCAATGCTTGATGTAACTGATTAGCTGGAGGGTTTGGGGAGCAAAGAATCCAATGAGAGCATTGAGGGAAATGACGGGTTCTACTTCGGGAGGGTCTGAGGGAGGGGTTATGTCAGTGGTTTCAGGTGACTCAGACACGAGGGGAGTTTCAACATCCTCTTCCAAAATATCCTCGGAGATGGCCATAAAAAGATTTTGTTCCTTACACTTGTGGCCCGAGAAATATTTGTCATCACAATTATAACAAAGGCCTTTGAGTTGGCGTTCAACCATTTCAGCCCTGGTCAATTTTTGGATCTTTAGTGCAACGGAGGGAGTAGTGGGATTTACTAGTTTAGGGCGAGGGATAAAGGCGGGTTTCCAGTTTTGAGAAGATATAACCTGTTGTGCTTCTTTATCTCTTTTAGTAGCCTCCACCCAACTCTGAGGCCGAGCCATGAGGACATGGGCCCGAATCTCATCCTTGAGGCCACTGATAAAACTCTCTTAGAAAAAGGCATCAGACATGCCCTTTGTCTGAAAAGCCAGGCGCTCAAAGACAACTATAAAGTCTCCCACTATTCCTGATTGTTTCCACTTTCTCAAACGACCCAAATGGTTGGTGTCAGTGTCAAAGCATTCATAAATCTCTACCACAAAGTGTGTCCAAGCAATATATCGTTGACGGGAAGTTTTTCTCCATTGCCACCATTGCCAATGTTCTTGATCTAGATGGAGAACACCATATCGGAGTTTGGCCAAGTCATCTTTAATGCCGTATAAAGAGAAATAATGTTCCATTTGGGTTACCCAACGAGTGGGGTCTGAGCCATCAAATTTGGTCACATCCACCCACGGAAGGCGTAGGTCACGTTGAAAGTGATGGTGCTGAAAGTTATGGGAATGAGAGGAATGTTCACCTTCAGTATACGGGGGTGAGTCAGAGGAAGGTTTATCTGTAGGGATATGAAGCTTGGTGCAGAGTGACGAAAAGATAGATTCAAGCTGGGTGGTCAGGTCTTGTTTGATTTCCTCCATTGAGGACTGCATGGTTATATTGATGGCGACAACATTGGCACTAAGTTGTTTCACTTCTTGTTTGGTCTCGATGAGACTATATTGCAAGGTATTGAAGCGAGCTTACAAGTCTTGGCTGTGGGTATGGACCATGAGGACGAGGGAACCGAAAAGGGGCAGGTGGAGTCAAAATTTTTCCGAAAAATGATATGTATGAATGTGATAAGGGCGAAGAGATGAATCCAATGGAATAGGTTTCAAATAATGGTGAAAAAAATTCCAAACTTTTTTTTTTTACACCTGCGGAGTTATACTTCGGTCTGAAGAATACTGCAATGATGAAATGCCCAAATACTTAACTAGGAAGAAAAGTGTAGTTACTTGGCAACCTGAACACACTTGCACGACAATAGATCTTGTCTTTTTTTAATTTGTTTATGTTTCTGTCCCCAAGGGTTAAGTATTCAAGGGTTCTACAGACAAGGGTTTACACTGTGTTATAGCTCTTTGATATATGTTCAGGGTCCAACAATAGTACTCACCCCAATATCTCAGGGCACTAACTAAGGAGGATAGACCGAACCCTTAGCCATACTACTTGACTACCCAGGTACTAGAGAGTATCTTCCCGAGTGCTGTTCTCGATGGCACTATAACAGTCAAGCGGTCGATCGGTTTATCTAAAGAGGGCTTCGAGAAATCTAGGCCGATCCATACACATGTGTTGTCTAATGCACCACCACTTGAAGGGGTACCAACAGGGGTTACAGGGGTGGCCAACAGATGTGCGCTTAAGAACCACTTGTATTTCATGTGTGTATGAATCCCTCAACCACGGGTTTATGCACGTAACGACAAATCTCTATGGCTTAAAGACATCGGAATACGTCTCTACCCTGAATTTTTTTTTACCCAGAATTTCTGCCAAGGAAAGCCCTCTGATACCACTTGTAATATACCATATATAAAAAGTATACATAACATAAATAAAATGCTAGAAATGGCAGAATAACAACAATATAACTAGAACAATCACCACAATAGCACTGAAATGATATAAGAATAACAACATAAATAACACTTTGTTTCTGAAAGCAATGTTCATGGGCCTCTTCGAGGGGGCAACCTCCAGTTGAGCATAACTCTATTACAATAATATCCAAGCTAGGGTTCTCATACCCTCGACTCCTATTTATACTAAATATGTCTATCAAAAGAAGCATCTAGAGGAAGATCCTTCTAAAAGCGGAAGCTTCTATTAGGTCTTCTTACATTCGACTTATTCTATTTTATTGCAAGGCCTTATTAATATTGACCTTTATTACATACAAATATATTGTTCTACCTATGTGCGGGTTATGACCCTAACAAATAGAAACACTAACTTGAAAGATAAAATGTTTGAGTGCTTGTTATCTTACTTTCCCAAGTAATAATATATCAAATAAAAGAGAATGAGCTTTTCAAGTTAAGGGTCCTTAAGTGCCAGTTCACAAGATTTGTTTTTAAGCTTCTACTTAATTCAATATTATATAAAACAATCTTGTTCCCAATAGGTTTCTTATTCCAATTCTAATCAGTGAGAGAAGAAGAATGTGCAGAAAATGTAAACAAGCAGTGGCCGGAAAGAAATAACACTCTGTGCAAAAAAGAAGAAAAAAGTTATAATACACTTTTAAAGTCTCTATGCTTAGATAAATTTAGACAACTTAATAACACCTTTAACAATACAATATACTTTTAAGTTCTAGAGAAATTTAAACAACATAATAATACGTTTAACAAGTAAAATTAGTAGCAAAGCTGCTTATACCTACTTTTTGGAAATGTTTTAATGTAATATATATATATATATATATATATATATATATATATATATA